>WJFB01001956.1:0-23944 GCA_009870185.1 Pygmarrhopalites habei
AAGTCCAAAGTAGCCTTTGATTGTTCTCCCCTGGCTTTTCACCCTTTGAATCTTTTCCGAAATACGTATACTTAAAGATTGCCACACTTTGCCACAGAGAACTCCGCTCAATGCTATGTAGGTATGTAGGAGTACGTACCGCATCTTCTCAATTATTTATAATTTTTTTCAAAGTAGAAAAAAATTAACATTCCATTTCATACAAACCAAAACCTCCAACTTTGAGTTCTGGTCCAAAAGTTCCACACATACAGACAAAAGACAGACGTGTGTGGGATTTGAAAAGGAAAAAAAAGAGCATCCAAATTAAACCTATTTCCACACACACACACATTAGTATAAGTGTGCAACGTCTACTACTCCTGTCTTCACAATGGTAAGCTGGAAAGAGATAAATTCTTTACACTCCCAGGTGGTGCGAAAAATTACATGGAGGGAGAGGGAGAGAGAAACGTGGAAAAAAACGTGGGATTTGTTCCTGTCCCAGAAATTGGGGAGGAGACAAGGGGAAAAAGTAAAATTTATTGAGGACATTTTACACATTCATCTACATTACATTTACATGTAACCAGGAGTCCACTTCCACTTCCGTTTGCCCAGTTCTCATAAAATTGGAGAGAAAAGAGAGAACGGTTTTATATGCAGGGGCTGTGTGTATTTATGTGTAAGGAAATATTGGGATTTTTTTCAACGGTCCTAACATTCACTTCTGGCCCGTCTATTTCCTTACTCTCCCTGTCATGTTTGTAAATGGTGGAGACCAAAGAGAGAAAGAGAGTGAGTGAGAGAGAGAAAGTCAAAGTCCAGAGAGGGAGGGAGTGAAAGAGAGTTACTTAATTTTTATTGAATTCTCTGGTGTCTTTAGCACGCAGAGGAACAAAAATTGAACAATTTTATTGCAATCCCATTGATCCATCCATACATTTAGTGAGTGACCAATTGGTGGGTGGAATGGAGTAGGAGAGGAGAAGGGGAAGAGGCGATTAAAGGGCCGTAAATTAATTTATTGGCAAATAAAACTTGCACAGCCCAGCAAAAAGCTAAAATACACACAGGTTTTGAGGTATTCAAGTTAGAGTAAATAGAGAAGGAATTGGAGCTGGACTGAACAGGAGTTTAGTGAGAGGGAGAGAGAGAGAGAGAGCTTTTACAGGGAAAGGAGGGGGAAGGGGGACATAAAACAAAAAAGGAATGACAGACACAGTTTAGCTCTCACATCTTCCCCTTCTCGATATTTTATACCCTTCTCACAAATTTAGTTGAGGGGAAAAAGATCTGCTTTCTCTCAACATTTTCAACTGGCCAATGCCAACCACGATGACCAGCTCATGTTAAAAAAAAGCCCCAACAAGTTTCGGATTTGTGATGATGAGCGTCACAAAATCTGCCAAATTTGCTGAAACGATGGCTCTCCCTCTCTCTGCCCCTTTAGTTTGTAGTCCAGCACAAAAGTACTGCATTAGTGTGTGATGTGTGTGTGTGTGCTTTTTGATGTGTCTGTGATGGAACTGGAACATTCCATCAGTGGTTCTTAAAGGGTATGGACTTCATCAAAGTGAGTTGAGTCTAAAGATTTTTTTTGTAGTCTTTCCTCCATTCCAATTTCAACTGTTCTGGTTTTTGGAGAAGGGGGAAGATTACAAATCCATGTGGAGTGTAGGTACACCCACACACACACATGTACAAACAATACACTATTTGACTGTGGATGAACAGTAGTAAATCTAATTCAATCATATCAATTCCATGTGATGAACTAGGAGTTAGCATGCGATGGAAAGTCATGCATCTAAATCTTGGTCTTAATCCAAAAATACAATACTATACCATACAATACATTGTAAAGCCACACAGACACACAAGAGGTGCATACAAAGATGTACAATGATGTTAGGTTCCGAAATTTTTGAGAGTTTAGTTTTTTTAAAAAAAAATAGTAAATAGCTAAAATCTTGTACTCCATCTTTTCCCTTCTCTATCTTCTTTCTTTTCAATTTATGTCGTCATTACTAAATAATAAACTACATGTAGAGTAAAATGAAAATTTAGTATGATTGTAAATTTAAAATGAAAATTGTAGTGATAGTACGCTACGGAATTTTGTGAAAACTTCTGTCTGGACTTTCACTTTTTCAAAAAAAAATTTGATGTTTAAATTTTCTGTGGTAATTTTATTGGTACACGAGTCCAGTAGTCCATTGGTATTCGCCGGAGTGGAGGGTTATTCTTGGGTGATGGCATGTCTGGGCATAATAATAAGAAGGCTAATTTATGAGAGAATATAAAGGAGACAAAATCAGTTGATTTTCCTAGAGGCCATTAAAGTCAAGGAGTGGGTGTTGCTGGTTGTGTGGTAGCTGTTGTTCAAAAAAGTTATTTTTTGGGACTTTTCAAGCTGTAAATACAGTTTTTTTCTTCTTGTGATATTTTATTTTTCATGCTCATGCTTGTTGCTGCTCCTGAACTACTACTGTATGCTTATGTTCCTTTCCCATTTTACTACAAGAGTCCAAGAGTACGTGAGGGAAAGCACTGTGCTGTACTCGTACAACACAGGAGAAATAGAGGGTCTGCCCTTCTCCCTAATACATATATGTGTGTACTGTGTTCGGACCTATTCTCTCTCTTTTTTTGAAGCTTTCATGCACGCACACAAATCTACCATATGAATGTGGACTTTATCCAATTCTCCAGTCCACTCATACAAATTCTACTCTCTCTCTTTCTCTCTGTACAGCAATCCTGTCTCTGGGGAAAATCCAAACAAGATTAAAACACTAATTCAGTACATTCTCCACGACCACGGACTGAATCAGCAACTTTTCACTCTACTCTATTTTTTTCTCTCAAACTTTCCCTTCCTCCCCCTATTTTCTCTGGTACACAATTATAAAATGGTGAATAGTGAACCATTCCAAAATCTTCTTTCTCCTTTCTCACACTACTCCTTTGTCTCCTGCTTCACACACACACACAATATCTGTGCGGTCTAACGGAGAAAAATGTGGATAAAATTAATCACATTTTTCTCCGTCCTAATATCCCATATGTATACAAATAATCTTTTACCCACTTTCCAACGCTTTTCTGCCTCTATTTTTATTTGCGACAAGGTGCACACACTTCTGCACTGCGTACATGTGTAGTGTTGGAGAAAGAGAGGGAATGGGAAAGACGAGGGGGTTGGGTACGTGTAAACGAGTTTATTATTAAAATTTCATGAGGAGATGTGACTGATGTGACTGAACGGGGAGGGAGATAATTAATGAACTCCTTTTCACATTTAAACTCCACCGTAAAAATGAAAGGAAGCGGAGAGGGACTGCCATAGCGAGCAATAGAGAGAGAGAGAGAGAGAGAGACAAAACTGAGGGAGGGAAGCGGACGGGCAATGGCAAGCAGGAGGGAGTCTAGTGCAGAGAAAGAGAGTGTAGGAGAGAGAGAGAGAGTAGAGCGGAAGTTACCAATGAATCCTAGTCGTGGGAGTCTCTCTCATTTCTTTTGAAATGTCCACACTTCCATCCGTCTTTCCCTCTTTCTCTCTCCCTCACACTCTCTATACAGAGAGTCCTCCTCCCTATCTTTTCACACTTGCTTGCGTCCCCTCTTTAAAATCCTTACATACATTACGATTACATTTATCTTACGCCATCCTCATCCCCACATACACATACACACACTCACATTTTCACACTGCCGTTCTGAATACCCTCATCCCATCCCATCCACACAGAGAGAGGGAGAGAGAGAACAAAATTGCTGAATTGCTCATTGCGTACATCCACACACACACACAGCTCACAGCCATCATCCCCAGCCAGTCTATACAAATACAGCTTGTAAATTTCCAGCCATGCAAGGATCAGCATCTAGAATCAATTTGCTGTGTTGAATACCCCAAACTCTCCCCCTGTGTGTGTGTGTGTGTTTGCCACATTTTCCATTTCTACATCAAAGTCAGCGCATCATTGTCTCGACATCCTGTCATACAGCCTGTCCCAGTGTATACACAAAATGTACCCATGCCACTGTGGATTCCCCATCCATTGGATGGACTTAAACAGAACCATTACAAATTTGAACCCAAGTTTTCTCTCTCCTCTCCACACCCGTCCATAATTTTCCGTGGAGGTTCAGGAGAAAGTCATGTATTCCCATCATGAATGATTTCAACGCTGAGAATGGGCATAGTTAATGTTCCTCATATGCGAAAAGAAGTAGAGAACGTGCACATCCTGCGACGTACATGTATGTACAAGAGGAGGTAGAAGAGTCATTATTATTTAAACTTTAATTCGTATAAGTGTGTAGTACTTCAATCTCCTGTCCTAAACTCAAACCTGTCCACTCATTCATCAATTTTATCACTCAGTCTTCTCCTATCCACCTCCTCCACACTCACTGGAAACCATTGAATTTTGTACATAGAGGAGAGACTGTAAAGTAATTAGAATAAAAATTCCTGCTCTTCTCATCATTCGTTTCCTTTGTCTCCTGTATTCTGGATCCACACACCAACGAAAATTGACTGATGACTATCAATTAGAATTTACTTTTGAGGACAAGTCCTTGGACATGAAATATAGTCTCCATATCAAAACACACACGCACACACACACAGCTTACAAACATGGAGGACGGATTTTTGGCATACGCATATTGATGGTCATGGCGGTATGGCATTTGCGATGATGACGAGATACGCATTTTAGATGTATACATACAAAAAATGCTAGGAAAGATAATACATTTAGTTTCTTTCTTTCTCCCTCACACACACACACACACATACACACCCACCCACACATACTGTGAGGAGCGACAGGACGGACATGAGGGCTGCGTATTGATTGTGTGACTAAAAAAAGGGAAAAGAGTCAGTTCGATCAGTCAAAGCTTGAGAACAATTTATCACTTTGTAGAGCGGAGGAGCGTAGAGCGGACAAATAAATAATGGGACTTGCTCAAACAATGGGCATGGGGAGAGGAGAGAGTAGTGTCATCACCCTCCTCTCTCTTTCGTGTGTGTGTGTACGGCGCGTTGAGTTCTTGTATGTGTGTTAGCCTCTCCACGCGTCCTTATGTGGGCCAAAAATAGTTGTATCGGTTGTTTCCTCTCTCTCTCTCTCTCTCTCTCTCTCTCTCTCTATCTTTGTGTGTGTCCTTCTCTCTCTCTCGTTCACCACCACATCTTTCCTTGTATCAATAGAGTCGAGGAAAAATGGAGAAAAAGAAGAAAGGATGGACGGAGCACAGGACATACATATAGGAAAACCTCCACACACGCATACAGAGAAAGGTGTACATTTACACACATAGTGACGACTCCGTCCTTCCACACTCCACACACACGGACTATCATTAGTCCTCTCCTTCTTTGGCTAGTCCAAAATGAAAAATATAAGAGTGGGCAATAGACAAATAATATAGAGGTGAAAACCATGGAGTATGAAATGAATGTATTAGAAAGTATGACGACCAGGAGACATTACGTCGCCTTTCAAGAAAACTTTGTTCCATGCAAAATGAGGACTGTGGGGGAAGGAGGAAATGGTTGAGTAGACTGTCATGTGATGTAAAGGGGGAGAGAGAGAGAAAACAGAGTGAAGAAATGTCCTCGTCCCCTTGTCAACTTGAAAACTGGGGAGGAGGGAAAGGAGGAGTCTGGAATAAATTCGGTTGACAAAATATTATCCACCTTCATGAGACCGACGTTTTCACAGAAGACAGACAGAGAAAGACTCGGAATAATGACATGCACTAAATGTGCCCTACCTTCCATTTTTTTCTCTCTCTTTTTTTTATTTCCCTTCGTTCAGAATGTTCACATGCGTTCCTTCCCTTTTTTCCTTCTTCTCGACCGTCCATCCTAGAAACAGCGTGTGTCGAGGGGGGGGGGGGGGAGTAAATCATATTGTGTGTACATATACTTTTTGTACATGTACAATATACGTCCCTGTGTTCAAAATACAATTTTCCAATGACGCTCCATGTGAAGAAATTTCCTGTGTAAAAACTAGACCGACTGTAGGAAGAAATTCAGAATGTTTCTTCACACACACACATACACACACATGTTTGAACACACACTGTCCAACAGAGAAAGCAACAAAAAGGGACATAAAGGCACGCACAATAAAGCTCACACATAGACATACACACACACAACTTTATCCCTCTCTTCCTTCGCATACATTTGAATCCATTTTATGTACATCCTCATCTCATTCCCTCATCTTTTTCTTCCCACTAATCTTTGAAGGCGCCTCCAGAAGAAAAACTCAGCCCTACTTTTTTATCTGGACACGAACAGAAAAAACTCTCACACACACACACACAAAATTTCGGGGAAAAAAAGAAGAGTATCACCATTTTAACCATGAACTCGGTCGGGGGAGGGGTGTTGAAAGAGAAAAGGTTTTAAATAGTTTTCACCACAATTACACACACACACACTATCTCTCCTTTTGTCTATCTATTTGCTCTTCACCCAAAATTCCCAAACTTCACCCACACCCTCAATGAACGCATGCATAAAAAGGTAGACAGATGGAAGAGGCTGTGGGCTCATTTTTCTTTTTTTTGATTGCTTCGGAAAGCTTTCTCTCTCTCTCTTTTCTTTCCTGACAAAAAAAAAGTTTCCAACTTTAATTCCCCGCTCCTCCTTTCAAATGTGGTCAGGAGTAATAAGGGAAGATGGTCTTATCGCTTGACATTTTTTTACCCTCTCTTCCTCCTTCTGAATCTTCTCGTTAAGCCGAATGGGTGGGTGGGAAGTGTGTGTGTGTATGTATGTTTATATGGGGCCTTATGTTTTGACCAGTAGGTCTAATTTTGAAAACCACAGGATCCATGTAATTCATGCTTTCTCTTTCCTTTCCCTCGTTCTCTCTTTTTCACCCGCTCTCAAATCATACTCACGTTATATGACTTTCATGAACAAGACAAGAAGGAGAAAGCTCACCTACTTTGAGCTGCCCGCCCGCCGCCCGCCTGCCTGCTTTCCCAATTCTTTACTGTTTGTTGCTCTACATTTTCATTGCTGTGTGTGTGTGTGTTGGCAGTGTACATGCATGACAGGGGCTAAACGAGTCTACAGCTATTGAAATTTTTCATTGCATTTTGTTGGTGAAAGTTGTTTTGGGGTGGTCTCACTGGGGCTCTAGCCATACGTATGAAAAAAAGGCTTTGTTGTTGATTTCACGGTGGCTGATTTCACCATAGGGCTTTGGCGTATTAACCTTGTACATAGTTAAAAGAATAATGTAGAAAATTGATAGCTCATAAAAGTTATATTACTCTTGTTCTTCCTCCTCCTCCCTCCTTCTCCTGCCTTACTGCTGTTGTTGTTATTATTGTTACTCTTTCCTGGTTTGTCGGGCCGGAGGAAAACCAACAACAACATGTATTTTTTTGTGTAGTCCACAGCTAAACAGAATAAAAGTAAATGGGGGGAGGGAGGAGAGGTTTGGATGGGCGGATTGTGAAAGCATCAGCACACATTGAAGCTTATAGGCTATTAAGCAATGTTATTGCCATTCTTTCATAAAATTTTGATTTCTTTGCCATCTCTCCTTTCCTCTCTCCGTGTCTTGTATTAACTCTCGCATCATTTTCATCATCATGCGACCCTGGGCGACTTTTTTCTCTTCTCTTACTTCCTCCCGTCTCTCTTTCTCTTCCTCTCCCCTCTGCATCTCTCCTTTCACTCTTCAGATTAACTGCCATATCTCATCTTTTCCTTCACCATTTTCATGGCTCCTCAACACTAAAATATAAAGTCTGGTCGGTTCTTTTTGTGTCTAATGTTGTGTGTTTGTGTGTGAGAAAAAAGGAATGAGGAGAAACCTTCAATTATCCTTCAAAAGAAGGAGCTTTTCATACCCGTTTTGTGGGGTTCCTTGGTTTGGGACGTGTGAATTACCAAAAAAAGGTATATGAATCATCAAAATTAATCTGTACTTTCACCAAAATCCTCATCCCTCCACCTTCGCTTTCACCCAGCAAAAAAAAGATATCCGAAAGGATAGAAGAAGAAAAGAGAGAAAACTTGAAAGGGACCAATATGGAAACAAAGTTTTTAAAATGATTTCAAATCTCTATTTTTAAAAATCCAAGTCGAGTAAACTTGACCAGTTCAAAGTACCAGGACAAAGTTGAGAGATATTGCCATGACTCAAGTGGAAGCTCAAAAGAAACTCACACACTCTCCATTCACAATACATACACACAGGACAAAATGAAGCTCGACTGAAGGGAGAGAACTGGAGAAAAAGTATAATGTTCACAAGGACACACAAAGTACCCGTCAAGAAAGAGCTGAATAGGCAAGAGTGTAAGTACCTTGTGGATAAAATGAGCTAGAATGGAAAAAGAGAAAGAGAGGAACGTCAACGGTATGGAGGGAAAGGAGGATAGGATCATGACGTCCCTAGCTCCTCTACCCAACACATACACACACACACACGCACATATTGTATCCCATGTGTGCATGGAAAAAAAAGGTGGCTTCGGCTTGCTCCCGCTTCCATCGCGACCAACCCAAAAATATTTCAAGTGGAGCAAAGGAAGATCAAAGAGGATTTTGAAAATTTGCCTAGCCTATAATTTCCTCATGTGATGTGCGTCTGGGTCTCTTTCCTCCAGCCAGCCACCTACCGCTGCTACCATCATCATCACCAGTTCTATGGAAGGAGAAAACGTGTGGGATAGCATATTCACACATCTATATCTGTCTACTCCTCGTCTTTTATTCTTCTTCTCCTCTATTCCTCGCTATTCGGCAGCATCAGTATAGTCAAAACTTACTTAACGTTTTAGCCGTTGAGATTTCAACTTAATATTTCAATTTCAATTTTCCACCACTCCCCCCGAGAGTTTTGAAGAGTCCCAGTTTCCATGTAAATACACATGACACGTACACACACACACATAACTGGAGCATGGATCAAGATGTAAGGGATGGCTGTGTGTCGAAGGGAAGAGGATGAGTTGGAGGGAAAAAGGGAAGAGGGAGGATGAAGGGAAAAGATGGTGGTGGTGGTGTTGATGATGGGCAAAATGCCATGCAATCGTTGATGTTGATAAAAGGCGGTAGAGTGGAGCATTAATAAAGCGGCAACAAGCTGTACATATTTTCAACAAATTAACACTCGTCTTGGAGCAGTCAACCTTCTTTCCTTGTGACTTGGAAATAAATTAAAATGAGGAGGTGCACGTGGAAAAGAGCTCCCCGTCTCACCGACAACCCATTCTCTGTCCATAGACATACATCCCTATGTATATGTATTTGTGTGTGTGCTGACAGGACTATTTACGTTGCGATGACATAAGACAGCTTCCAGCGAAAGAAGAGAAAGAGCGAGCAGAGAGGAGCGGAGAGGAGAGGAAGGAGCCAAACCAAAAATTAGTTTTCACTTTGAGTTTTCCCCCAACATAGAAAATTAGAGGCACTTAGGACCACAGACGCTCATTTGACTGACTGACTGACGACTTGTCTCTCTTTCCCTCAGCCTAGCTTCTTCTTACCTCACAGTCAGTATGTAGACAGTTTCTCTCTCCCCCCACACACACGTACACTGAGTCAGATGAAAACTTTACGCCCCAAGTGAATCATTTTGTTTATTAAATAAATCTATCCAACATACGAAACTTGCATCAGCAAACTACCCCTATAAACCCTTACATGTCCCCTTCTCAATACCTCCCTCACACACACACACACATAACCACACCAGTCTTCATAATTATGTCCCCTTACCTTCCTCTTCCCTTGCCGTGTTCTTTTCCTTCTTGTCTGTGCGTGTGTGTGTCAAGCTCATGCCATTCCACATGCTGTTGCTATTACCTAGTCTACTTACCCAAAAACATTTCCCACTTTCTCCACCCAACAGCGAGCAGAGTCAGTGGTGGTGGAATGAGACAAAGAAGAGAGAGGAGGATGAAGAAGAGGGGGACATTTCAAATGGTGCATTTGAATAATTTTCATCATTTCCACATTTACACTGATTACCTTAATTAAAGTTTATTCATGAGTATAACAGTGTTTACACTTCCTTTCCTTGACTACAGTCGTGTGTGTGTGTGTCTGGCTGTTGTCTCCCATATCAACTCCATGTGATACTTTATGTGCTGTTATTATCTCCTGTCTATACATTCGTACATGTACATTGTACATGAATGATAGGGAGAGAGAAAGTGAGTGTACAATATATGTATATGGGTAGTGCAATGGGGTGGTCTCTTTCCTAGCTTTCACTTTCGTCCCATTCAATTATATTATGCAATTATTACATTATGTCATCATATATCCACATGCTCTCCAATTCAATTAATCAGCTTAATTGTTCAGATTTATTATCATGCAGAAGGTCCTTATAAACTCTGTGTGTGTGAGTGTATGTGTTTCTCTCTCTCTATTGCAGTGTAATTACTACCTTTTAATCTACCCCCAGTATCAAATCAGAACTCCCTGCTGCTCCTGCTTTACTTCGTGTAACCCATACAATTTCTAAGTACACAGTTCCCTAGTGTACGTGTATGTGTGTGTGTGTGTGTGGAGTGTGCACACTATTCTGAGGGAAGCATAACAACTTTTTTCCCGCTTTGCCTCTCTATTTTCACCTATTCTACAAAAAATGCCTTTTGACAAACTTTTCCTTTACCCCGACTACTCCACACACATACACACTTTCTCTCTTTCTTTTTACCTTCCCCCCATGCTTCTCTCCCTCCTTCCTTCCATCTTCTCCCTATAAAAGTATGAAGAGGGATGAGAGTGTGTGTATGCTTTGCTATAATTTGTGGGTTTGAATACAAATTAATTGGACAGGAGGGTTGACTTTACGGGAGACTGAGGTTAATTACTGAGCAACGAGATTTCAGTCTGTGTGTGTGTCTCCTTTCGTCCTCATCCTACCTCGTGTCAAATAGGAGAAAGATATCCAACCCACCATACAAACACACATTCACTCTCTCTCTACATTATATTCAGAATGAAGAGAGAGAGAGACGGTGAGATTGGTTGAGTGAACAAGTCAAGAGTCAAGTTCTTGAGCCACATTTCATGGCATCTTGTTAAGGTGAGGGGGATATCAAATTCCATCTTCATACTCGAGCATTCGATGGCATCGCGCCACATTACATTTTCTGTACTACCCCCACCCTATCCTCGCCTCTCTTGTCTCGTCGACCCCACCCCGTCCCCACCAGTCCTATGGATTTTCCAGTCTTCTTCTCCAGTCTCTCTGACTCCCCCTCCCCCTTACCCCACTCCTCTCTCCAGAGTTTGATGGTGTGGTTTTGGTAGAGTTTTTGAACTTTGTCTTGTGGCTTAAGATTGAAGAGGAAGATGGATTCAAGGTTGAGAAGAGAATGATAAAAGAAGAGGCCTTATTATTTCCCCTCTTCCTCACTATCACAGGACTAAGTCTTGAAAAATACAAAAAACTTGCGTATCAAAAAAATATCCCACGCGCTCTCTCTTTCTCTTCCACTTTCTCTCTCTACAGTACAGCACACACACTCACATGGTACTACACATTTTGACTACCCAAAAATTTTATATTACAAAAACCCAGAGTCTAGTAAAATGAGGCTGAGAGAGAGAGGAGAGAAAGAATAAAGAGAGAGAGAAAGTGAAGGATGGATGTGTGTTTATGGAGTGAGAGGCTTGTTGAGTCTTTTTGGATTTTTTTCTTGTGCTTCTTTCTTCTCTCTGGGTTATTATTATAGTCAAATTACACATGAAGAAAGTGGAAGGGAAGAGGAGGGAAATCCCAATTTGATTGGAATGAAGAAAGGGAAAGAGAGGGAAATAAAGCAAGAAAAGAAATAGAGCAAAGTACTCAATAGCACACACACACACAGCATTTGGTTGTGTAGGTTTGTTTCTGTGTATATATCGTCTATACTTTTACTTTTTTTTATAAATCTCTTTTTCTCTCCCGTTCTAAAAGAAGAGTGATAGGGGAGACGAAGGATTTCTGGATGGAGCTGGTTGGATAGCTGGCTGCTCCGAATTTCGGATTTCCTTCAGAGTCAAATAAATATAAGAGAGGTGGAGAAACTTGGATGTTTGAAACATCAATCATTTCTTCATATCCAATCCGTCATATTATGCCTTTAATGATCTCTCAATCCCAGCGTTTCTCTCCCCCTCCTCTCTTCCCTCTTTCTCTCTCCATTTTGAGGAAAGGAGTACAGTAAAGGAGAGAAAGAGAGAGAGACTGACTGAACAAGAATATCAACTCTATTATGCTGGTGATGGTGTACAGGCATAAGAGTGAGAGAAAGAGAGTGAGATAGTGCTTTGATCCTTCAATTCCTTGTGTTCTATTTTCCCAGCATTCATTCCCTATCTTCTCCTCACGCCTCTCTCATCATAAATTAATATACCAACAGCAACAGCTTCCACGTCTATACTTTTTCTTCCATTTCTCGGTAAAACTTTTCACTTTTCAAATAATCCGCTATGAAGATCGCTATACAAATTGTGTGTCAAGACGTAATGTCATTTTGAAGGAAAACTGCTTTGACCAGTTTATATACAGTCATCACAATATAATTAATAACTCTTTTAAATATTTCTGTTTCATTCGTATGTAAATGTGCAGTTAACATATAGCCAACACTCCGACGCATGTACTTTCTTCGCTTCTACTTCATTATGGTGATACACAGGGCATTTCTTTGTTCAAGTTCACTGCTACCATTGCTCTCGCCACATGTTGTACACAAAGTATTCCTCCTTAGTCCTCCTCATGGTTGTGGCCAAAGTTCAGTAAAAGGGAACTGAGTACGATTACAAGTAGTGTAGTATTTCAGTACCGAGCCACACACGCACACATTGTTTGTGATAGAAGGATGTGTGAGTGGATAAGTCGTGAAATTTTTTCTCCTTCTCTCTCCTCATGTGAGTCAATGAGGAGAGAAAGTGTCTGCTTTTCTCTCTCTCTCTCTCTAGTAAAAAGAGAAAGTGAGTATGTCTTTCTTTTTCTCCTTTCTTCTTTGTAACATAGAAATAGGTGAAGTGTTAGTTTTGGTGTCGGAGTATGGTGGTTTGAGAGAATTTCTTCTTTTTTCTTTTCCCCTCTTCCTCCTCCTTTCTCTCCTCCATCTTCTTCTCTTACCCAAGATTGGGACGTATAAATGCCTCAAGGGTCTCTGCTTCCTTTCACATCATCAATTTTCCCTTACGGAAAAATTCTCATTGGAATCCTCCTTGGAGCCATAACTATCACCTTCTCTTTCTCTTTCTTTCTCCTTCCCCGATACTTCTTGTAGTTTTGCCAATATGTTATATACATTTTTCCCCTACGTACTCTCATCATCTCTTCAAGATAAGCAACAGAGCAACATTCTCCTTCTTTCTCTTTTCCTCTACAATGCTAAAAGACAAGAGAAACCAGAATAGGACGGAGGGGCAGAAGAGTTTTGGGAGAAAAAGGACTTTCTCCCATTTCCCCTCACTTCTTTCTCCCATTTCCCCTCACTTCTTTCTTCCATTTTCACCATAATTTCATACACTATAACAAACATGCTGTCCTGTTTCCTTTTCCTTCCTCTCTTTTTATCAAAAATCAACTTTCTTTCTCTCTCTCTCAAGACAACTTTCTCCACCACCACAACAACAACATTGACTGTGAGAAGGAGAAATAAAAAAAATATGCACTACCCTTCTCGTCTCAGATATTCCATTTTCATAATTGGATCGTTTTGCATTCTGTTAAATAAAGACAAGAGTTTTCATTACACAAATGTACAAAGAGAAAGGTACACACGCGCTTGGTTCACGTCCGCACCGGCACCGACTTTTGCAATCGGGTATGAAGATGTCGGTTGACTGATAATGACATGCTACATGGCAGACGACCAAAAATTGATAATTATAAAAGTTTCTCATACAAAATTAAAGGGGAGGAGAAAGGTGGGAGGGAGAGAGGGAGGGAAGGAATATCGAGCAAGTATTCCAACAAACTGTTCCAGTTATCCCAGACCACGGAAAGACTGTCTAGAAAGGGAGGGAGAAATAGAGAAGGGCAAAAAAGAAAATGAGGGATATTGAATTCTTTAATATTCGTCAAAACCTTCACTCACCAACGTCCTTCTACTCTCTCTCTCTCTCCTTCCTGCCACACACTACAATATCTCAATCCCAAGTTCATTCAACAGTTTCAGCTTTGAGGTTTTTCCATCTCCCCCTCCCTTCCATGCCACCCTCCATTCCCCTCTTTTGAAGTTTCTCTCCTTACAATCAGGAGAAAGAGAGAGAGAGAGCTGAGGCTACCTCTTTTTCTCTCACATCAACTTTACGCTATTTCTCCACGGGGCCACATGTAATCATCATTCCCCTGCCTCTTATGTGTCTTGCATGCATCGTCTCGTTCTTGCCTTTGTATAATTATATATATATGTTCTCTTCTTTCTCTTCCCCACACACACATACATGTATGATTCTACCTTCCTTATGGCCTACCGAAAAGTACATAAATTTTCTAATAATTAAACATAGACATGTTTTCCAGCCAGTCATAAATATGTGCACACGGACAAACTACAAAGCATACACCACACACACATTCATTGGTAAGACTAGGCTCCACGCTGCACTGCACATTGCACACACACACACACGTATTACCTCTCCCTCTTTTCCCATCCTAAAAATATAATCGCTGAAGCCAATATGCCGCCTATTATCTCTCTGAGCTCTACTTACTACCTTCCAACTTCCCCCTCTCCTTCCCTTCCCTTTTCTCCTTTTCCAGTCAGTCAAGAGGCATATATTCAACACAGAGAACGGAAAACGGACTTTAGCCTCTGCCGCCACACACACCGCACCGCCTCTACATAAAAGCACACACACTCACTCTCTCGCTCTCTCCTGTATATATTGTATATTTGTATGTACACAAGCTCAAATTTTATATTGAACCAACGGGGAGGTTTTGAAGGAAACCAAGAGAGAGAGAGAGGAACTCCTCTCTCCTACTATTCACTTTGCCTCCAAAACTAATTCCGACAGTAAGGACTTTCATGGCTGCCTAGCCAATATCCAACCCAGCCACACAAATACCGTATTAAGTATACCAGGAACTACGTACACCCACACACGCATGGAGTTTTGGAGCTACATGTTTCTTCAGAATGTAATTTCGCATTATTATACCTTTTTTTCCTGTCTCTGTCTCTTTCCCTCTCGCCCTTTTCCCTTACGTTACAAAGGACAGGTTTTAGGTGACTCTAGTAATTTTGATATTTACTCGAAACCCTCTTTTGTTTCCTCCCAAGGAAATTAATAATACGAACCTTGTGTGCATGTTCCCATCTATCCATCCTTCCTTTTTCCTCAAAAAAAGTTCGATAAGATCTTTTCATAATTTTTTTAGGGCGGGAGGTATCACATGAACAAGTGATTGCGCTTTCCCTTCCAGCTCCTCATGAGGAGCTTTGACTATTTTTCCCAATAAAGATATAAAAATTGAGATCATGGGAAGGGGAGAACATATTCAAGGAGTGACAACTTTCTCCACACACGTCATTTCATCACGGAACTTTTTTTGTTTACATCAAATCACTTTCACTTTGGTATGACAGCATACTAAACAACTTATTAGTTTTAGGAAGCTGAAGAATTCTCCGAGTTTTAGCTGGAGGGTTGGAGATAATTCTAACAGATTTCATTGTTTTCTCAATTGTCCTCTGAACAAAATCCTTGTTATTTTGGAATGTTAAATAAAATGACAAGTGATGGGCTGTGTTAGAATAAAAAGAAACGAATTGGTTTTTGATTTGAGTAATAATTTTATATTTAAAGAGCCTAGACCGTGGGTGGAATAAATGCCATTTGAGCAAACCTAACGTGGCGGCGAAAATTTTTTTTAACATTACGTAAAGCGGCGGCAAAAATTTTGCTCTCATTTACGTAATGCTTAAGGGTTTGGCGGCGATCCTTACCGGCTTGGCATTTATTCCACCCACGGCCTACACTAGTAAACACGAAAGGAGTTAAAGAAGTAAGTTGGGAATGTGGAATTTTTGTCATTTTCCTTCCTCAACATTTCAATTATTTGCATCTTACAAGAATAAACTATTTTTATATACATGTGACTTAAAGGTTTTTGTGTGAGAGAGAGGGACTGAGGAAAAGAAAAGAGAAATGGAGATTTTTGAAACTCAAGTAGAAAAGAAAGAGGAGGAGAAAGGCTATTATAGTTTAAGTCTTGAACGTACTTAAAGCCTCACATTCACATAAGGAGTACTTGTGCTCTCCCCTCTCTCATTTTAATTTAGAAATGAGGGCAAAGGATGCATAAAAAATGGTGTGCATGGATGGCATTAAGTAAATGAAGAAAGTAGAAGGAAGAAAGTGCCTTTGTCTCCCTAAATATCTGGCTGCGAGAGAGAGAAAGAAAACTGAGAGTAGTGTGAGTGCATACATATTCACAAAAAAAGTGGAATAGAGCCTGAGGGGAGGGGAGGATCCAGAGAGGAGAAAGAGAAAGAGAGATGACTCTTATTCTTATTTTTCATTCAAAAAGTCAAATCATAAAATGGACTATTTTTCTGAGGGTGGATTCATGCAGAAATAAAAAAGATGGAGAGAAAGAAAGAGAAAATGGTTCAATATTAAAAATTATATTTCGTCTCCTCCTCCTCCTCCTCGTCCTTTCCCTTTTAGCTATATTCTGTGTACTCAGGTTGAGTGACTCTCTTTTTTTTCAATGTAGTAGAGCTAAAGTTGAACTCGTCGTCGTACTCTCCTCCTCCTCCTCCGTAGACAAAATGTCTCTCTCTCAGCTAATACAAAAGAATGTAAGGGTGAGTGGACTGCATATCTTCCTTTCTCTCTCTCTCTCTATGTTCCCCTTTAACTCGAGATGAAACCTTTTTTCCAACCTCTCCCCCACTATAATGAGCTTGAAAAGTAAGAGAGGAGAAACGCAGAGCAGAAAACTGGTTGTCTTTTTGACAAAACATTTTTTGCACACCACACACATACACACACACACATATCATGTACCTTATCCATAACAATACAAAACATTCACGATTTTTTCAAAATTTGAATAACTATTGAGTGCTTTCTCCTTCTCTCAAAAAGGGGAGAGCAATTTTCCCAAATGCTCATCTGAACACGAGTGACAATAGATGGCGTGGAGTTGACTCTTTCCAGTTACCTGTAATCATGATCTGTCCGTTCATTTTTCCTCTCCTGGAAAAATCTGGTTGACAGCCCTGGTACATAATTTCCAAAATGTCAAGAAAATTGCCACTTCCCTCCCCTCCCACTCATCTTCCTGATGATACATCGTTAGATTAAGCTGAAGGAGGAAAAAGGACTTCCGCTCTCCTTAACTTCAGCTCAGTCCTTAATCAGATGTAAAAGGGAGAAGAATAAAGATGAGAAGGATGTGTGTGTGTGCAGGAGGGAGGAATGAAGAGATTGGAAATTTCATTGTTGCCTCTCTGTCTCTCTACTTCTCTATCTACAAGTACTTTGCTATCTACATACACATTATACTTGTATACTGTATGTAGATGACGAACCGCCATTGAGTTGACGATTATTAGAATTAAAAAATCTGACTGGATAAAGACGGCCCCTGTGTTTGCGTACAGTGGGAGAGGGAGGAGAGGATCGTGTGGTGTGTGTGTGTTTGTGGCGGGGACATGAGGGGAAGGAGGAGCGGAAATGAAGGAATCGTTAATAATCAAGAGAAGACTGAGTGTCACAGAGCAGTCTTAAAAAGAGATAGCGGAACTAATCTAGGTTTTTATAAGGCGATGAGCCTTCAGAGTCTTAACCGTGCAAGATAGAAAGAGAGAGAGTCTACCATCACCCCACCTAACCAACATCCAATGGATTCCCTACTCATCAATCAAGTTTCTGACGCAGCCCCTGCCTTACCTTATTCTTCCCCGTCTTCACTGTAGCCCCCTGTATATGTGTAGCTTTGTGTACTATGTGTGTGTGGAGTGTGGACCTATACACTTTTTGTGCTCTCTTTCTGTCTCCCTCCCTCCACATTCATAATAATCGGGGAGGATTGTGCGGGAGTAGTCCAAAATTTCATCTCTCTCTTCTCTCTCTCTTCCTCCCTCACACAAACACACACTCTATCCTCACGCTGTCTCTCACATTGCATTTGCATCATCATCATCATCATGCTCATGATGGCTCTTCACACAAACACACACACACCCATACACACACAAATGAAATGCCACCACCCTCTCTTGTAAAGCCGATGGGCTGCCGGGTCTGAAAATGATGTTGTGAAAGAAAATATTCAAAATTTTCATACTCATAACCCCCTCAGATTCTTCATCTTCTTTTTCCTTCTCTATCCCTTTTCCCATCACATTTAGTGTATGTATCATCCATCCACACACACACACACACATACACACACACTTTTTACTTTGGTTATGGGCGGATTGGAAGCCGGGAGGATTCCGTGTAATCAAGTTGGAGAGAAAATACAAATATCCGATACACACACCAAACTCTCCCCTATCATATTCTATCACACATAGCATAGAGTAGGAGAGAGAGAGAGGGAGAGAAAGAGAGAGAGAGAGAAGGAAGAGGGGAAAGGGAAGAAACCGACCGGGCCGGGTGTTTGTATTGACCCATGAATGCATTTCACTTAAGATGCCACAAGAGAAAATTTGCATCGGAACTGCCTTTGATGTGTGAGATTACAAGTCGTTTGCTGCCCATCACTCTTCTTCTCCCCTCCCTCACTCCCTCCAACCTCCTCCATCTTCTTTTCTCTACTCCCCCCGTCTGCCACAGTCTCTAAATATGAAAAAATCTCACTCCCACATCATTTCATTCCCCCTTCTCTTCTATTCCGTGTACATTGTACATGTAGAACTTTGAAAGTGGATAGAAGAGGAAGAGAGTGTGTGTGAATAGGGAAGAAAACTTTATAGAATCCTCATCATCTCTCTCGTCATCTTCTGTATGTATTCTACACATAATGTGCATACAAGGATGGGGGGAGGATGGTATAGGAAACATTTTGGAAAATATTTTTTTCTCTTCTATCCACCGTACATTTCCCCTCCTCAAAAACTCTTGGGTATAATATCAATGTTCGGGAATACGTCCGGGTTTTTTCTGCCTGGTTCGTAATCCGGCACAAAAAACAAAAAGTGCTGGTCCTCATCAATCCGAATTTAATATTTTCACAAAAATTCATACATAGAGAAAGTGAAGGGAAATGTTTTCACCGAATTAAAAAAAGACAACAGTTTTTTTCAGTACAGTATACCAAATTAAAATTTTAATTAGTATATGTAGTATACCTTTAATTATTAATAAGAAACAATTAAAATTTGATGGGCCCACCCCAGTCTCTAACATCCACTAATTCGCAAAGTCAATATTGGCATTAACTGACCTTGTTTCTCCGGATACACAAACACACAGACAGTACAACATAAGGAAGACACGTACATGCACGAATTGTTTTTTCCATTCAAAAAAACTGTGGAAAAGAGGCGCTCTTACTTGCTCAAACATACACACGCACAAAGTTTAAGTCTTAAAGTTAATCATGACTTCCGGTGAGAGTGAAAGTGGGAAAGGAGGAACGAGTGAGAGAGAGAGGGAAAGAGCCGCTAGCGAAGCACAGAGGAGATAATGAGGGAAAGTTTTGGAGAACGTTTGTTTTTTTATGGAATAATGTAAACCACAGGGATAAATCTGGGGAAGAATAACGGCCACCACCTCGCCCAGCCTCGCCTCGCTTCGCCTCACCCTCATCACCATCATGTGGGAGTGAAGCCTTCTACTTATCTCTTTCTCCTTTCTCCTCCTCCAGTGTGTGCATGATCCATACATGTGGTGCACGGTACAAATGAAAATATTGGGCTCCATTTAATGTATGAAATGAGACTGTGTGTACAGTGTCTAGGCCTTCACAAAATTTTACCCCAAATTCAGCACATTGTGAAAGCATATATTCCACCTTGTATTATATACGCCTGCATAAATATACACGTAGAATATGTACACTCTATGAGTGTTGATGTTGAATGAGATGATGTCGTGCATAGACAAAGCCTTCATGTATTTGTGTCTTCTCACTGTGTGTGTGTGTGCGTGTGTGTTGGACTTGGGTTGGAAGTTAGCATTAGACGATAAAAGCTCCAATGCGGTGCACGTTGGATGTTGGATTGTGGGTGATCTCGACACTTGATGCTGAATCCTGATCCCACACCTGATAATAGGTGTGCCTTGGATTCTCTCTCACTCTCACTCTTATATCCGTGTGTGTGTGTCTGTGTGTGTATTATAGACGGAGGCTTTATAAGGCGTTTCATTAGGGAACATTTGTATTCCCTTTTGAAGTCTGCCTGAAGCAGCCGTAAAAGAGAATCGCTGTTCAACTCGTTTCATCTTCTTCCTCCCTCACTCTCCCTCTCCCACCCTCCATCCCTTCCTCTCTAACTAGCATTAAGCTAAGGCTTTGAGACTCAAGCTCCGGCTGAAACTGCTCAATGTCATTACGTCACGTCGCACGGACTTGCATACAAATAATTATGACCACAGATTCTCTCTCTCTCTCTCTTTCTCCATTCTCTATCGACTCATCGACTGATGAGTTGGCGGCACACACACACCACCCACACCCACACACAGAGGACAGGGACACAAAGACAGCGGCACAGAGGGAATAGATGTAGATTAAGGATTTTTGGCGGAAACTTGGATCCATCACTTCCTGTCCCACAGCCAAAGAAGACTCTTCTCAATTTTGATTTTGAATTTTGATATTCCCAGCCAAAATTCTAAAGCTTGTTACGTTAGGTTGTCTCATCCGCTTTTTCTTTCTCTACTTTCACACCATTACAGCATGCATTTTTTGTGATGATGAATTTGTGTGATGGTTACAAGTCAGCCTATTAATTAAAGTAATGTTCTCCATACTCGTAGTCAGACATTGGGCTGTACGTCCGATTCTCCCATGCATCTCCCTAAGAAATGTTCGTGTACACTTTATAGGGAGAAAGGAAGAAGGGAGAAAGCTTTTATGGGCAAATCAAAATGTGAGTTTGATAGTGTGGATAATGTGGAGGGAAGTAGAGTTTAAAGGTTGATTTGAGAGCCATCAGAATCAGAGTAGACGAAGAGGGTGGAGGATGGAGGCATAAAGTACACGGAGAGAGAGAGAATTGTGGACGAAATAGGGCTGGAGGTTGATGCGGAAAAGTTGTTGTAAAGAGAGAGAGAGCGGGAATGAAAGTAGAGAGTATGATGTGTGTGTGTGTGTGTTTGTGGAGGGGGCATCAGTTACAGAGGAAATTAGAGTCAGACTTAAATAAATGATGACAACGATAAGTTTTGTGACTTGTGTAACATATTGGTTTTGTTGTTCAGCACGAGTCCAAACAACGAAGAGACAGTGAGGGAAGGAGAGAGAGAGAGAGGGAGAGAGAAGAGAGTGTGTGTGCTACGTGAGTTGTACATCAATATTTCCTCTATCTACCTACTCTATCTATATATGTGTATGTATATTATGGACACACAAAGACATACACACATACACACACGACATCTTCAACAAATTCCCTTTTTCCACCACACACACACATCCACTCAGAAGGAGCACGACAAAGTCTGTGTATGTGTGTGTGTGTGTGTACTTTTTCCCCTTCCTCCATACACACACACAAGAGGACCAGCACAATGACTTGGACGAAATTGTCCGACTTCCTTCAATTACATTTCCAAGTTTTCGCTCTCCTCTTCTTTCTTTTCTATCCACGTTCACTCCCTCCGTTCTTTGTGTGTGTGTGTGTGTGTGTGTGTGTCGTGCAAGGCTGAGCTTTGCCCACAGTGGCCCGAAAGCATGGGCAAGTGTAACTCTTGGAAGAGACTCTCTTTTTTTTCACTAGTAATATTTTCAGTTATAAAAATAAGGCTGCACATCCTCCACACTTTCTACTTTCTATTACGAGTGTAGTCCTACCACACATACACACACGTATGTGTACACATATAATCATGGTGTGGTCCAGTATCCCGTGACTCGTTTTTCCCCCTTCCTAAAGTCTGTTCTCAATTTAATCAGGGGTCACCAATTCCCAATTCATATTGACAGCCAGCTCGAGTCACTGCATCATGTCGTGCAGAGGCAGAGAGAGAAAGAAACAGAATTTTCTACTTTAGATTCCAATTCCCCATAGACATTCCAAATGCATGCCCATCATTAATATACATGACTAATTTGAGAGCGATTACGGCCCTTGCATTTTTCAGTCAAAGTTAACGCAGGTTGGTGTAATTGGAAATTAAATATATTTTTAAAACAACAAGTTAGAATATGTGTAGTCATAAAATAAAGTCATTATGGTGTGTCAAAAAATCTTATTGAAAAAGTCAGGTTTACGTACAGTCGCCGATACACTCACTCTCATGCACAGAAAGAATTGACAGCAGCTGTACATTCGTAATTTTCTTCTCAGTCTGTTTTCTCCTCTTTCTTTCCCTACACATTTTGCTCCAGCCACAACAAAACTATTCCTCGAAACTTTGAATATAAAACTTCTCTGAAACAATTTTTCTTGAATTTTAAAAATGGAGTTTCCCTCTCTCTCACTCAACTCAACCATCCTTACATTTAAGAATAAGGAAGAAAGCCCAAACGGAGAGGGAGAGAGAAGAGAAGAAAAAGTTTCAATTTCCAAGAATTTGAGAAAAAAGCAGAAGTAGCGCTTCTTTCTCTCTCTCTCTCTCTCCTTCATTCTGGGGGAAAGGTAATCGTTGTTTTGGAAAGAGAGAGAGAGAGAGAGAGAGAGAAAAGGAGAGATTGAAGATATTTTTTTCCTCTCCTTTTTTTGAAAAGGTAGAAACATGTAATTTGGTATTTTCAAACATGCACGTCGATTCTTTTCTCTCCATGACATGGTTGTAGGTTGTGTATGTGTGTACTACGTCGTACACACACATTGCATGATGATATGGCTTCCAGCTTCCATCTATTCTTTCCTTTCACTTTCACTTAAATACATTTACTTTACAGACTTTTGGAAATGTAATTTACCCTGATTTTTCTCTCTAGAATGACAAAGTATTGATTACACGTCCTCCTTTCTCTCTCTATACTCCTCCCCCTCAACGTACACAATGCACATTGTGTTGAATGCGTGTGTGTACATTTTGGATCCCTTCTTCTCTCCCTCTCTTTCTCTATCATGTGTGTGTGTACATTGTGGATTTTATGATAAGGTTCTCCACTATTTTGTTGTTGTTGTTATTATATTTACTCCTACCTTCCTCTCTCCCACCAACTACCACCACCATGGCTCTTGCAAATTGAGACAGGAGAGTGGCACACTGTACAACTCCACTACACACGCACACACGAAAACTACAAGATGGCCATGTTTTTTGAAGCTTTCAGACGTTGGCTGTAGGCATGGAAATGACATGATGTGACTCTTTGGATGAAAGTCCTATTGCCATGACAAAATTCCCAGTACTTTACTTCTGAATAGAAGAGTGAAGGAGGGAGAGGGAAGGAGTAGTTTCTTTTTCTATAGTTAAATTTAATACCGTCTACAGTGTAGAATGGCGAGGAGAGACTATTATTTTTCAATAGAAATGAATTGAGTGCAGGAGAAGAGGAGAGAAAAAAAGACGAGTCTCCTGGAGAAGAAGAAGGAACCCTCCAAATTTCTTTCTGTCTTTTTCATATACAGGGTATTGCATAACCTCTTTCTCCCCCTCACAGCCAATCCAGAGCATGTTGGAAAAATGTGCTAGTGTAGTTTTGTAGAGATTTTGTTGTGGGTCTAGCCCATATGACATCTGGTCAAAAGGTCAACGCGTCTGGCCTGTAGCGCGAAATTTTGAAAAAAAGTCAGGATTTTCAAAAAACTTTTCAAAAAATGATTTTATTCTGAACGAGCAGAATACTTTACGCAG
>WJFB01001957.1:0-23943 GCA_009870185.1 Pygmarrhopalites habei
CCACGAAGAAATCATAGGTAAAAAATATCGTGTACATGCAGAGGGTGAAAGTTAAGGGAAAAAGTAGTCAGTGCTGCATGAGTCTCACGATCTCATCGTCTATTGAAGGGAGGGAATCATGTTTTTCCAAACCACCTAAAAAATTTTAATTTTGATCAATTTGGTCAGTTCAAGGTGACCTTTGACCTCTTGCATACAACGAATTTTGTCAACAAAATACTCCGACTCTTCTGACTCGGAACAGCGCTTCACGGTGTGGCGGGAACGAGGATGTTTGAACGAATCTCCTTTTGAATCTCCGACAAAAGTTTACTTGTAAAAATACTTTGTTGATTAGGTTAGGAATTTTGTGTTTTACAATTAAAAAGTGTTGACGATACAAGCATGTCGGATGCTTGGGCCGAGTTACAAGCCCTCAAGTCACGGAAAAAACGACTTGAGGAGCGGAAGAAGGAACGTCAGGATATTCTAAATAGTGGCCTAGCTGGGAAATCTAGTGTGACAGGTTCAGCCGGGACACCAATTCAACCAAGTAAGTTTGACACATGCAAAGTCAGTACTAGTAAATTAGACAGGTAAATTAATTTTTTTTGTTTTAAATATTGCAGGTGTTTCAGAAAGCAAATCGCCGGCTCGAGGAGACGGTAGTACACTGAAAGGTAAATATGTAATCATTTGCTCAAATAAATTGTGCACAAGGTTTGATATTGTTGTTAATAATTAGGATAAATTTATATGTGCATAGATTTAGAATCATCACCCAAAGTACCGGACAGAGATGTGGAGGAATATGTCCTGAGATGTCTGACTGATGTAGCTATTAATTTACCACTTGACTCTCGTCAAATCCTAGATGCATGTAATAAAACTTTGTCTGAAGGGGATACTCCAATTTCCCATGACCAAGTTGTTAACTTATTAGAAAAGTTTGCGGTACAACAATTGATTTGGTATGTTTTTTTAGAAGTAATCATCTTTGGGTACGGAAATTCCTGGTATTTTATTAGTATTTTATATAATATCGTGGTTTTGACATAATCTTTTGTTTTAGCATCAAAGACCGTGTTATGGATGATGAGATTTTGGTGGAAGTTTTATCAGCCGAGCACACAAAGCTTTTGGCAATGGCTACATCCGTCCCCGAAACAAGAAAAAGGAAAGGTCTGCTTCTTACATATTAATTTGTGTGCGTGTGGTCTCTTTTATATCCTTCCAGTGACATACTCGTACTTACTACAAGTTGCGTGTGTGGTTTTGACTTTTAATAGCTGAGGAAAGTTTGAGTGAGAATACCGAGGAGAGTCTACCCATTGAAGAAAAGAAAGCTAAAGAAAATGACGTTTTGGTAAGGTTCATTTTGAAAAAAATCTAATTGAAAACACTTTATAAGGGCGGAGATTTTTGTCTACTTAGAGTCTCTCTCATTTGCGTCAACTGCAAAAATTATCTAGCTCAACCACCCATATTTGGCGGAATTATAAGGAGATATTACTTTTCTTTATTTGTACAATGTAGAATATTTTTGGTGAAAAATCTCGTTATCTTTCATGATTCTCTTCATATCAGAAAATATGTAATGTATGATGATAGATAAAAAGGGCGTAGATTTGTAGATCTAAGAACCTGTTATTATTATTGATCTGAATTCAGAGTCTCCTGTCTCTGGCTTCCACTCGAGAAAAGGAGAACAAAAGAATTGGTGAAGAGATACGTGAATTACTAAGTCGTCCAAGTGCCAAAGAGAAAACCTTAGCGGAACAATTTCGATCACAGGGAGGTACTACGGTTCAAGTAAGATGATTTTTCTATTAAAAAGGAAACCATACACATATAACAGAGAGCAGCTGAATACAAAATACTGAAAATGCATTCTTTTCTGAATCTTATTCTATAAAACAGGAATTTTGTCCTCATGGTACAAAAAGTGAATGTCGTCGTGCTGCTCCAAAAAATAAACCATGTGGCCGCCTTCATTTCAGAAAAATTATACAAAGTCATACGGATGAAACTTTGGGTGATTGTTCTTTTCTCAATACATGCTTCCACATGGAGACTTGCAAGTTAGTTGAACAAAAATCTTGTCTTGAGTGGATTCTATATACTTATGATGTTCCTATTTGATAATTTCCTTCTCTCTGTTTTTATACACGGAATTTTAATTATTTATGTCCATACTTTGATACATATGAAACTTTCTTATTTAATACTTATTTTGTTCTCTAGATATGTTCACTATGAGGTAGACACGGAAAAAGTTGTTGTGCCAACTAGTCCCACGGCGACAAAGGTGCCCATTAGTGGTACTCAAGTGGCAGCAGGAAACATTTTAGAAACGTCTACTCTTGGAAAAACTCCAAAAAGTGTTCTTCATCCACCACAGGTAAGTGACGCTAAATGCTGTCCGTTCTGTGTGTAATTTGAATATTCGTTTGAAACGAATTTTGAGATCACAAAAAGTAGACTGCATTATAGACTGCTCAGTTTACTAATACTCTTCTAGTTTGAGATCTCATGAATTGATCTCATTAAACCTACAATTAATTCTAGTTAACACTAGTCTGTGTTAGTTGTAGTTTATCTTGTTAGTTTATCCGGTGGGTTTCGTTTAAAGTAGCGAACATGTGGAAACGAGTTGACATCACCGATCTGAAGCGGAAGGGAACAATTGTCAGTCATCCTTTGAGTCTCAAAAACAGGAAGGTTGCATGTAAGTTGTATTCTAAATAAATATTTATAAATTAAAGAACGTGTGTAATGAAAATTTTGGTGAGAATACAAACAAAAATGTCTTTTGTCTCGTCCTCTAAATTTGTAGCTCAGGATAGTAGTAGTAGTCCAATTTTCATATTAGAAGAGAATATAAATTTGCCATTGGGTCAGTTGAATCATGATCGAGTACAAAACAAAGTAAACAACGTAAAAGGTTTTTAATGATGTACCTTCTCCGTGTATGTATGCATTGCTGACATTTAAAATACTTATCTACAATTATATGTGCTTTTATTTGTATCTTTAAAAAGAGTGTACCTAGGAATGAACCTGATGGTGCTGAATTGAGTCACCCTGATACTCTTCGTCTCAATCGTCTTACAGAGTTGTACAATACTTTACAGACTGATCATAAAGCTTTACTTGAACGTAATGAGGTATGATGTTTTTCATATAGTACATACGTATTACCTTATTTTAGAATTTGGTATTTAGTATTAGAAATTCATATCAATATTTGATTTCTATTTGAAGGAATTAGAGTTCCAACAACAGGAATGGATCACAAAGTATGAGGACGAAGTAGAATGTCGTACCCAACCGGAGAAGAAATTGAAGAATAAATCGGATCAAGTAAATGAACAATATTATTTTTCTCATCGTTTTTTTTAAAAAAAATGTTGTAATATTAGTAGTTGACACAATACTAGTAAGTTCTATTATAAATATTATGTACAGAAAGTTCAAGAGAGTGGCAAGTGTATAGCCATCGATGGGAAATATTCAAGTGTGGGGTCAGAAGAGGGTCTCACTCTTACTCTCCACCGTGAAGGAAAAGACTATGAATATTTTTTTTCCAATGAGACTGGCTGCATTCATACTAAGTTTCCTTTTAAAAAGAAGAATGGAATAATTGACGTTGTTGAAGTACCATCAGTCAGTATTTCCTTAGGTAAAAATTAAAATTTATTTATCTCTATTTTCTTGGGTAATAATTATTGCAATTTTTGTTTAATTTACTTTGTGTACAGACTCAGTGTATACATGGAATGACACGGGGGAAGGAACTCACTTTGGATCAACAAATCTAGTATCAATCGGTGACACTCTTAGAAAACGTCTATCAGCTATCAAATCTGGTTTACTGAGGAGGAAGAAAAAGTTGGAGAATACAGCCTCTGGAGCTCCTCTACCACCACCCAATCCAGATTCACCACAACAACCACAAGATGGTTCAGACCCTCCGGATGACGATGATGAGGGTGATGACAATAATGCAGGGAGTGGTTGTGGGAGTACGATACATGCGTTGAACACCTTTGTAATTATTTGTTTAAAAAATATGTACATAACATATATAAATTATGTAAGAGCCACATATACTTACTAGTATACTGCTTATATTTCTGAAGGGATTGGATGTAGATTGTTCATCGTTGAAGAAGATAGCTCCATGCTACAATAGCAATACATCCGAGGCTCTCAACCGATTTTGTCGGTTCTACAACTCAACGTATAATATGAGGTCCAGCTTTAATATACACACCCCTCCAAATGTGACTCAATTGGTTGATGCTCTGTGAGGCCTCGTCCACTCGTCTTTCAATCCCACTTGGATGTCCTTTTGTTTATGAATCAGCTTTGAGCTATGATGAGAAATCTCAGGTATTATAAATAATATTCTTTTTATTACTAAGGCATTTCGCTCATTTTTAACTTTAAAAATTTCAATATTTAAGATTAATACCATTTATATTATGCTTTTATCCTTTTGACGTGAGTAGATTGACAAGAAATTGGAGAGACAGGACCAAATTATGTGGGATTTAAATCGGACATTGCAAGACAATAATATGAAATCATTTTACTCTGTGGAGGTGATTACGAAATCATCTACACCTGTGTACGTCAACGGCAAAGATCATGGTCATACAGTGGCACAATATTCATCCCTCAAGACAAGATTGTTACATCAACTTACCAAGGGTAAGCAATTACTTTTGAATCGTATCAAATACCTATAATCACTTTTTTTTGATATTTTATTTTGATTTCTTTGTATTTTTGTCATTATTTACTTTCAGCGAAGAATTCTGGCGAGGTCATTGCTTCAATTCCATGTCCGGATAGATTCATCGCAAACCTGAAGAACAATGTAATTTCTGTGATAGATGCTGTAAATCACTTTCCGTCTTTAATCACATGGCTGGATGGTGTAGAGGAAAAGGTTTCATCTCAAGATCTCCATGACTCTATCGAACCGTAATTCATTTTTTTTATGTTATGCACTTAAGGCCCAGATTTAGTATGGCTAATTTTTTGTGTACACCTTTGTGTCAAGGTCCCATGTCAATCGGTACATAAATACGACATGTGAGGATGTTGGCGTTTGCCCATTTTATCACAAAAAATTAGCCATACTAAATCTGGGCCTTAAACTTAATCATTTAATGTTTGACACAATTTGTGTGGGTATTTCATTTTTATTTGACAACAATTTTGTCAACAGAAAAAATGTCGACAAAATCTATTCATGTCGGGTTTGTCCAAAGTCTTACACAAACAAACAAAATCTGGAACGGCACGTGAGATTACACGATGGTATATCTGCAAAGAGTTCTATTTCAAAGAAAATGTGTACATATAATTGTTTCATCAAATAATCTTTTCACAAATATTCTGCAGGGACCGCTCCTACTTGCGAAATCTGTTTCAAACCTTTTGGGTCAGAGCCTCTCTTAAGAAGGCACATGGCAGTGCATTCAAGTGCGTGCTTGAAAGAAAATTAAATGATATGATGTTTTGTAAATAATTTTACTCCTTTTTTCTGAATGACAAAGGTAATATGTTTTTATACAGACGAGAAGACGTTCGCTTGCACCGTGTGTGGAAAAAAATTCGCTGGTGATCACTATAGACTCGGCCATGAAAGAAGGCATGCAAAAGGTTCGTTTATGTACTTGCATTATTCATACATTTATCAACATAATTGGAATGTTGTGAATTATGTGTTCTAATTCATTTTGGTTTTTCCAGTTGTTCTGCAATTTCAAGGTGAATCGTCTAAGGGAATGACAGTGTCTCCACGTAAAAAACCAGCTACACGAAAGGGAGGTCATCGTCAGTTCAAAAAAATATTGCCTTCGAAAGATCTTTCAGAATGACTACACCTCATAAATTTCTTTGTTTTTTTTGTAATGTATTTGAATGTAGTTCATACCTTTCACCTGGTATTTATACAGTCTTACAAGTTTCTTCATCACTACTATCTTTTGAAATAAATTGTGTTAGTCCATTTTGACAAAACCTTCATTTTCTGAATTTCCTACCAACTTCGTACGATTTTGATTTGTACATACTTTATAGTTTAGTCTAACATTATTATTATTAATAAACTTTCATTTTGGAAATTCACAGTGGATACACTGTGATTTAAGATTTTTTGATATGACAACATTAGGCAAATTTAGTGTCAGTAAGTACATTATATGATCAACTACTTAATCCTATCAATTTTCCCCCTTGATAAATGATCGTCCCAGATAGTACCTTGAAGCATTAACGATTCAATTGATATGCTTTCACCTACTCTTTGCAGTAATGGCCGATCCTCCATGGGATATTCACATGGAACTACCTTATGGTACTTTGTCAGATGATGAAATGAGACATTTAAATATCCCTGCTTTGCAAGACGAAGGCCTCATTTTCCTTTGGGTGACTGGGCGGTAAGAATCTAGATTAGTGTAATAATAGAATCCCACCACATTAATCATAATTAATTTACTTCTATGTCATGATGATAATCTGAAACTCGTATTTGCTTGGTCAGAGTTAGAACTTGGTCGACCTGAAATTAAAATTTTGAACATAAATTTATGTAGAGCCATGGAACTTGGAAGAGAATGTCTTCAACTTTGGGGATATGAAAGAGTAGACGAACTCATCTGGGTAAAGACGAACCAACTGCAACGAATTATTCGCACAGGAAGAACAGGTGACAATAATTACCAGAATAAATGTCCTTACATCATAAAATGGGGATTAGTTGTATGTGGATACCAAATCTGACCGTCATACACAGTTCCACAGTTTTCATCAATTTTTTTCTTATCCTTTCTAGGACATTGGTTAAATCATGGAAAAGAGCACTGTCTAGTTGGGATGAAAGGCAATCCTCCAATAAATCGGGGCTTGGACTGTGACGTGATAGTAGCTGAAGGTGAATCTACTATGAAAATGCAGTTACTTTTTTTGACATTTCGCATTCATTTAATCTTTAATTTGATTTATAGTGAGGGCTACTAGTCATAAACCTGATGAAGTTTACGGTATTATTGAACGCCTCTCGCCCGGTACACGAAAAATTGAACTATTCGGCCGACGTCAGTAAGTAGAACAGTGTCAAATTTTACAAATCAAAATTGCTATTGCTTCCAGCAATACAATGTCTCTGATGAATCTTATTGAGTTATAGTAATTGAATTATTAATTGAATGTATACAGTAACATTCAACCAAATTGGTAAGCTAAATATAATATGGAGATTCACTTTATTATCTTCAAAACATTCATTTAATTAATGCCATTATAGTAGTGATGAGGGGATATATTTGTTGTATTGAAACAGGATAACTTTGGGAAATCAATTGGATGGCATTCATTTAGTTGATGAAGGCCTACGAGGTAGATTTTATACAAGATATCCTGACGGACCCCTGTCAGTCCACTCCAAGGTTTGAGAAATCGTCAGCTCCCCTCTCTATTTTTGATGAATTTAATGCCAATGACAGAATAACGCTATTAAGTCACGAATGCAAATAATTAGTGTATATGATTGTTATTTCGTAATGTAATAATAATGAATGAAGAACGTTATATGCAGGCTTTTTGCACGTATTTTAGGACAATATTATATTCAATTAAGTTTTTTTATAAAATTTACACAAATTGAAAAATCAACAAAACATGAACTTTACAAGATTTTTTTCTTTTGATTATTCAAAAATTACGTCTAAGTATTATTTACCGAAATCGTACTTATTATGGGTGGAATGTTGAAAGGCACGGATGCACCAAATTCATGGTTGTTTGTAATACAAAGTTGTATGTAACTTACATAATGTAAGGTATACAATATTATATTATATATATTATTAGTGTACTATATTGCGCAAAGTTTTTTCAAGTGTCATTCTATTTTATCTATTTCTATAGATATATATATATATGTGTATGTGTGTGTATTAAGTAAAATGTGTATGCATCTATGTGTGTGTAAAATGTCGTGATAAAAATGGAGGTTAAAAGTACATGTATAGCGAAGTAAAAACAACATGACTGCTTTACAAAAAAAAAAACAAAACAACAAAACAAACAAGAAAAAAAATACTACCTAATACTAGTTTTTGAAACAGCTACTTGATAGGATAAAAGTTGAGAAGAATGATTGAATGATACAATTCTTGGCTTGGCCATAAATAGAGATAAAAACTATTAGACTTTACATTGATCGTTTTGTTCATAAATGATTGCTATTTGTGTGTGTATTACTTCACACTGTGAATATGTATATATAAATTACTATTATAAATGCTGGAGAGAGAGAGAGAGAGAGAGAGAAAAAAGAAATCGTTCACCCTCCAATCGTCGGTCATTCAGCCGGACGATGATTCATCAATGTAAGATATAATAGTAAGCTGATAAAATAGTTAAAAAGATTAAAAACATATTTAAGAGGGTTAAAAAACAAACTTGGAGGATAGGCAAACAACACAGGTACATTAGGACATTACAATTATGATTTTTTAAAAAGTATACGCAATGTTCCTTCTTTTCTTTTTTTTTTTAAAAATAGGATCTTAGGGAAGAGTTTATTTTTACGAGATGAGGTCCTCGATGAATGATTGCGGAAGTTTTACTTTACAGGTGAAGTTCATCTGTTGCTGAATTAGTACTTGGTGGGGTTGAGTCATCTAACTAAAATTTTAAACAAAATTTCTCTAAACTCTTTGTTTTGTTGTCTTAAAAAGAGACTCTTTTAAAGAGTTATTATTCATAAATAAAGTGGTAAATCAATTTCATTATAACATTTCTCATATACAGATCAATCAAAATTTTACATACCACAACTCCAGTCAAGTCCCTTATCTCATCTTGATCATACCTAAAATAGAAGAAGAGAATGTGTCTCATTTAAAGAAAAGATTATGATACAAAAATTTTGAAAAAGTCTTATTTTTTGAAAAGAATTATTGTGTGTACGGTACACAGTGTACCTATCGTCGTCTGATCCTGATTGTTGTGAATTGGCAGCCGACAAATGAGAACCAGCAGAGATTTGGGACGTTCTTGTAAAGTCTCCTCTACGTGGTGTAAGATACTGGTAACTGGACATGAACATACATGTTAGTCATCTCGCTTTCTCACTTACGATTCGTTAGTACAAAAAAATTTTAATGTATATACACTTACTTTGCAGGTCGAACAGTTACTATCAAATTTCTGAAACATTAGACAATTAAAGTAAAGTAATTCTATGACGAAGCAATCATTTGAGTCACTGGAATGAGCATGTAAACAATTAGTCCGCGTGTCGTTACATTATTATATTCACTTACGAGCTATTAGCAACCATCATATCTGTTACTTGGTCCAATGTTTTCCCTTTTGCACATAATAAATTAAAAGTTACATGATAGATTCATTATAGCATTTAAAGCTTTTCAAATTGATAAAGTTAAAAAAAATGGCATTCTACCTGCCACTTCAATTCCATTAACTTCTAAAACTTCATCATTGACCCCGAGTAGACCAGTTGACTCTGCAAGACCGCCTGGAACCAGCCTATTAAGGACAAATTAGTTGTTGAAGTTTTTTCAAATCAACTCAAATGATGAATTAATTATAAATCAATTTGTATTTACCTTGAAATGAAGACACCAGGAACTTTCTCTAACCCTTGGTGGGGTGTGACACGAACTGGAAAAGTGTCAAAAAGCAAGAAGTCTTTAGATATGACTGACACCATCTCAGGGTGAAATATCTAAGTTTGAAAAAACCTTTTTGGTATTAAAAGTTACTTACTTGATGTACCCTCTCTAATATAGAATCCCAAAGGCTTATCTGAATTTTGGTGTTTTAATAATTTTACACGTCCTGTGGGATTGGAATTATCAGAAAGAATCATACAATTATCTTTCTACTGTTTGTCTCTACACTGCTGTTACATATTTTATAAAATGAAAAAATGTCACTCACGACACGTTTCAGGAACAATGTCAACGTCAATAATGGCTGATACTTGACTGAAATAAGTATAGAACAAGAACATTTTGACTTTCTTACATCAGTGTCCAAGTTAAAACATAATCAAAGTATTTCACTTAACCCCTCTCACCGAAAGTCTTGTGGTTGGGAAATGGTGAGAGTCTGTTGAGATGTTTTTTGTCGTGGAGTTAATAATGAAGAAATCAAGGTTCTATTTTTATTGTGAGAGCCATTAAGGTCTAAAAGTGAATTTCCTTTTCTTTGGAGTAAAATCCTTAACAATGGTTTTGCATTTTCTGTATACAAAATTATGAGTATAACAAATAATCCACACTTTAGTATGCAATTTACAAATTTTTCTCCTCTATGTTTACTAAAGTACTTACGAAGAGCCAAAGAAAAATTATCGTCGTTATTGATTGGTAGCAAATCTCCATCCTTAGGATCAGTATAACTTATTAAAAATGGAATGTCTTCTACATGATGTAATTTTTCCAACAGACTTCTAAATTCATCATAAGTTGGTCTTGGTGACTTTTCTACTGAAAATCTTCGAAATTCTGCTTCAAACTAAAATATACAAAAATATTAAAACATCATGTCATGAATTGACATATTAATTTTAGATTATTTAATATGGTTCGGTACAAGAAATAAAACTGAGATTTTTCGAGGATGTTGAAAGTAAATTGTAATTATCAATTGCTAAATTGGCAGTTCAAGCTTTTAAACTCAGGTCAGACATTTACTGTAGACAGAGTTTATGTGTTGTAACTTTCCCTTCCTCTCATCATGTACGTTTTTTAGTATAAACTATTAATTAATCACAACTTACTTTACTCTTAACTTCCACATGGCTTCCAGTACGAGTTTGGAATTGCTGACGACTTTTGGACATGACTGCATAATCAAGAGGTGCACAAACTCACACACTATTTTTCAAAACTAAAAAGCAAAAAAAATAATAAAACAATCTTTATCTTGAATGCACTTGATTCTCCATTAATTCTATCGAACGAAATACACACCTGTATGGGCAACATCTAGCTGCCTTTGAAAGAATAACGGGTGCTAGGTACCTAAAGTTACTTTAGTAAAGTACTTACCTATCGATGTTGGAAGGCTCCTTCCGTGTACCAAGGGACTTCGAAAGGGGTCACCGAATGACTTGAGATTTTCAACACTCGAACTGTCACTTATTCCCTACATAATCACTTTGACCTGGAACTTCTGGTATCAATCTTTTCAAAAGCGAAATATGTTTTCTTTCACGATAAAAGTAATTAATTCAGTTTAAACTTTAAAGTACTTTGTAATAAAGTTTAAATTGAAAAAAATTAATAAGTACCACAAACAGAGAAGTCCACCTTCACAAAACACCTGTAAAAAGCTAAACTTAGTAATGTGTAAATATGTTGATGAGCAACTATATTCACTGTCACTTGGAATATTGAAGGTCAATTTCTCGAGAAAATCCAAAAAAAATACCCAAAATGACTGTAAACAAAAAATTTGGAACTTTTCAAAATGTCCTACCAGAAGTGAGGAGCGCAGGAACTAATTTTATTGAGAGAGAAGAGTGCCGTGTGCAAAAGACAAACCTTAATGATGTTAACAACTTTGAACAACAAAAACTGATTTCGATGGCTCTAAAGAGGTATACCATGGTACAAACATGTCGACCTCCTTATCGAGACTGGTAAGTCAAAAACATTGGCCGATCTGCCGTTTGACCTCTGTCCTAGTCTAGGACTCCTAGACCAAAAATTCTGAAAAAATTTGGAGAAGATGCCTAACAACCTTGTCATTTAACATGACAAAGTGACCTCTATCCGGCTATAAACTTTTTAGTGACCTCCTCAGGTCACACGATTGTTAAATGCTGTCATGTATAAAGGACCAAATTATTGGACACCCTGTAAAAATTCTCCCTCTTCTTCCCTCTCGCTGAAAAGCATATGGAGGAAAATAGTATAGGATAGCAAAGGTTTATAATGCATATGTGGACGGGCCGTATAGTGTTTTTTAGTCTTCTTATACGACTCAGCCTGGAGTTTAGTGAGTGAGTGACACATAGCAAAAGGGGACAGAACATAACGTCATCATAAAATATTTTCAATTTAATTCTTCTTTATATCCGCAATGTCTTATGCTTATTTATTTAAGTATATCATTATTGGAGACACAGGTGAGAGTTCAAATTCATTTTTTAAATCTTGTTTTGACATTATTCGAAATCTTTGAACAATTTGTTTTGTCCAAGTTTTGTGTCAATTCGTGTGTGTGTCTTTCCAAAGTCCAATATCATTGGAGGAAAAAGAATTTCTTAATACAACTACGTATTCATCCTGGTTCACAATAGACTTATAAATTATTGTTATGTCTTTGAAATTATTTTCCAGGTGTTGGTAAATCATGTTTACTACTCCAGTTTACAGACAAACGATTTCAACCCGTGCATGACTTGACAATAGGAGTTGAGTTTGGTGCACGAATGATCACGATTGATGGGAAGCAAATTAAACTTCAGGTAAGTTTTTAATTACAATTTAAATAGATAAAACTAAGAATAACTTGTAAAATCAAATAAGGCCCATCCTTAAGTCTGCGTAATAATAAAATGATTTTCTTTTTCTTTCTTTCTTTCTCTCTTTAGATCTGGGATACAGTAAGGGGCAGACTTTTTTACATACATACTTTAATATGTTACAGTGTCTTGAAATTATTACAAAGACTTTAACTATTAAAGTTTAACAGGAAATTCCTGTCAGGAATTTGCTTCAGGTGATAGTAATCATTTTATTAAAATAATTATTTTTAGGCTGGCCAGGAAGCATTTCGCTCCATCACAAGGTCTTATTACAGAGGGGCTGCAGGAGCACTCCTCGTTTATGGCAAGTTTTTTTTGTGTGAAAGCAAAATTTGTATTTATTAAGAAATACGTGTAAGAAAAAATGAGAAAAATGTTAATGCTTTTTTCTAAAGATATAACGCGAAGAGATACTTTCAATCATTTGACGACTTGGCTGGAAGATGCCAGACAGCATTCCAATTCAAATATGGTGATCATGCTTATTGGAAACAAGAGGTATGTGTGTTGAGATTTTATGAGTCACACTTTACGATCACTTGATTTGACTTTATCATTAGTGGTATGTTAGTACTAAATGTTGATTCAATTTTAATTTCGTTTATATAGTGACTTGGAGTCTCGACGAGAGGTAAAAAAAGAAGAGGGTGAGACATTTGCTCGGGAACATGGTCTGATCTTTATGGAAACATCAGCCAAAACAGCGGCCAATGTCGAGGAAGCTTTCATCAACACAGCCAAAGAAATCTACGAAAAAATTCAAGAAGGTGTCTTTGACATCAATAATGAAGTACGTTATCAAATTTTTACAATAATTTCATTCAGTCCAAGTTAGTACACAATGTGTAAGTAAGTACACACTTGGAGAAAAGTGGATTCTTTGACGATGAGTCATAGTTTCTGTTTTATCACTTTATCCATTACAGACAATAGTGTGCTCAAAACTAGTCTTATAGTAGACTTGTGATAAAGTTTCAAAGGAAATTAATGTAATATTTTTGATGACTAATTTGATTTAGGCAAATGGCATCAAAATTGGCCCTCAGCATTCACCAACAAATCCTACTTCACCAAGTGGAGGTCCTGGCTCCAATGCGGGAAGTGGTTGCTGTTGAAAATGCAAACTATAGAACGCAAACATTATATACGAGAGTGTGTGTAATTTAAGTTCTACTCACGATTTTAGGTCGCATTGTCATGAAGGAGAGTTATCGTCGTCATTATGCAATTATTATTTTTAAAAAAATCCCAATTATATTAAATCTCCAACATTTCTGTACGTACCCCCTTCATATAACACACCATCTTATATAATAACACAGATATATAATAATAACGATTATTATTGTACCTATGTCATGATTTTTAATTTCGAGTCTTTGCCTCTGTTTCATTATTATTATTATTTGCTATGTAATATGAATATAAGTGTATGTAAATAAAAAATTTCAATGTAAATTCCTCTCTTTAAAACTTTGTTTCCCTATGTTTTGTACATAATATTCTTATAAATTATTGTTACAAAAAAAATATATAAACATTACCAAGTCCATATTATATTTAAGAGAAAAAAAAACTTCTCCAAATACTGCAATGTACTACCAGAACAGGATAATAATAATTTAAATGAATCTTTATAATCCTATTCTGGTCTTCTACAACTACATACTACTACTGCTAAAAAGAATATTACTTATATAATATGTGTGTCAAGTCGACCCAGACGCCAACAATCATTGGTGACCAATGAATATGAAAAAAATTATAAAACTTTTCTCCTCGTCATACAAAAGAAAATTATAATAAAAAGAAAAAGAAATTACTATGTAAGATAAGATTTATGAATTATGAATGTACCACAAACAATTGATTTAAATTGCACCTTACAGTGACGGTCATCATCTAGTAAAATCATTTTATTATTGCAATTTAATTTATTATTAAACATGTGATTTTATTGAAAAAAGTCAAGCGATAGAATTTCGAAAAAAGGGATTCAAATTATCATAAATATTTATAATTAATACAAGACTATAAATATATTTTGTTTGTTTTTTAAATATTAAGTTCATTAAAAGCTGTAATTTTAAATTAATAATAAGAGTCTAACAGACCAGGGGAAGTTTTTCTTCGTTTCTTTGAGCTCCTTTAAACGACAAGTCAAATACATTCGTGTTAGTCAAACACACAAACGGACGAAATCCAAGAATCATGTAAAAAAAGGAAACAAATGCACATATTAACAACTTTGTTACAAATTGGAGAGTACAAGATCAAACATCATCCTGTTACCATAATCATAAACTGTGCGAGCTTTGTCTAGTGAACACACAAAACCATTTATAGTACAAGCACAGCTCTTCTCTTATAATCTCTGATAGTGCATTTGAATATACTTAATGATAATGATTGTATATTATGAGTAACTAACCTTGGGGGAGTCAAAAGGCCTTCGGTGTGTGTCAAAGGACTGCAAATTTTACTTGTCCGATTTAATACTTCGACTTGCTCCTACACAAATTCAAACAAAAAAATGAAATGTTAGTTAATTCTTCAGAACATTAAATGTAATTCATTAAAATTGCACATACACACACATGCCACATATTTATATTTGAATAATATATGATGATAGTAGCACGTAGTAGATTCCTAAACTATTCCTATCATATTTTTCACTGCTGTAGTGAAAATAGGTCGAAATTTATCAACAACGAAATAATATCACATGTTACTGATATGAGCAAAGTAAATAAATGAAAATAGATTAACTCCACTATTATTATTCTCTTCTTCCTCTTTTGACAACGATGTGATGAATCTCTATCATTTGTACAGGTAATGGTAGTAGTTGTTGTAAACTGGTCGTTAGCATATTATGCATACAGGAAAAAGAGATAGATATCTAAATATACACAGTGGATTAAAACATCAGCACTTACCAGCATTGATAATGTGATGCTGTGGGATTGAATGAGATGACGGAATTCATCACTAACTCCAGAAATTCCGGGGAGTACATCTGGAACGTCATGTTTCTTGACGATGGCTGCAAAGGGTGCCATCCAATTTACACAAGGAGCTAAATCTTCCCATCGATAACCACTAGATAAAAGTAGTGAAAAATGACAACATAATATCAAAAAATTTGAAGGGAATTAATGTCTTATCGGATGATGATTTGACTTCGAATACATTTACTTACCTAGCTCCCAAAGCTGCCTCGCGTCCTACAAATGAAAATAACAAAACATTGATGACAATGTTTTCCTCATCATCATATAAACCATAAATATGATACAGTGAGACTGGATCATCGATCAGATGTTGATCTAACGTTGATCCAGAACTAGACAACGTAAACAAAGAGTACCAAACGGAAAATGTTTGCAAATTTTCATGATAATTATTAATACCTTTGGTGTGGTAAATAGCAGCAGCTGCTAATGCAGCATACGAGAATCGGAAAGACTGAATGTTTAATGTTGTAAGATCGACAATTCCTACACAAGATTAGAAAATTATACATTACCTACACTTACTTTTGTTATAATATATCATCAACCAACATATTCTTCGAAAAGATCAATCAAATAGTTGTACTTACGGACGGCTCGAACAAAGTCAACGCCACTATAACAAGGTTTAACCAAATGCACATCGTCTGACTCATTTAATGTAGAATTATTTGTGGACAGGACAGAACGGGAACGAAGGAAATGTAAAGAATTGTTTGCTCGATGCGGCGAGAAACTTAAAACTTGCTATAATGAATAAAACCAAAAAGAGTTGACAAAATGAAGTTTTCAACAAAGGAGCCGGGTTTTTAAAAAAAAATGTTTCAATGAAATAAAGAAAAATGCTTAAAGTTGTTTACTAAGAACACATTAATCCATGAAGCTGGTGTAATCGGAGTCAATTTCCACTTTAAAGTTTTCATCACAACTAGTTCCATGTCTAAAATTTCGGCCTCAGAACAGGCTCCATCGGTGACGTACGCAAATGTTTGTAATTTTGGAGGATATATTTCTTCTACTTTGGCTGCCACAAACAAACATGTTATTCCTGGGGTCGGTCATCATCGTACATAATAACAATAGGGAGGGAAAGAAAAGAAAACATTGAGAAAATTTTCCTTTGACAAACAACAAGAAAACTTGGAACAACAACAGAATATTATATCATACAATATTAATAAAGAAGTAAGTAATGATGATGATGATGATCCAGATAATTAAACTCACCTATTAATTGTAAATGATGCTTCAGTACATTGTGTTGGAGGGATAAATATCTGTCCAAGAAATCGGCGGCCAAGTAAAGTGTTTCTCGATGCATATTGTAAGCCTCACACACATCCATAATCCAGTCGAGTAAAATTGCCCTCATCTGAGGACTGAGAACAGGATGATTTCGAAAAAGATTAGTGTCTTTTCGATACTTTGTGTCAACTTTACACATGAGCTCCCATATCTCTGAACAGTCCGCGAAACTGACGGGGTGTAGAGGTGATGAACGAATAGGGTTATCTTCCGAGCGAAACATTTTCAGTAGAAAATAGTAGTAATCACTTCTTAACTAGATATATATAAATTAGAACGAGAGTCCAGTGGGGTCACTAAATCCAGAAAATCAGAAAACATATCGAAGAGATGACTGTCAGAGAGGAGAGAATCCCGTCAACGACGAGACGAGCTTGTGAGATGTTTCTCCTTCCGTACCCCAACTAACAGTGGAGAACAGGCAGAGAATTGGAGAAAAAAAAGAAAGGCGAATCCCTCCAGCAAACCAAGGAAAGCTACGAAGAGGGAGAAAGGCCCACCAAGAGACGCTTACAATTGTGCACAATGAAGGAATGAATGGGGCTTTGCCCTGCATACCGCTCAAATATTGTTTATATCCACGTTCACACACATGACCTGGACTATGCACCTCAAGTCCCCATGAAACCCTTACGGATCCCTTATGTGGATACAAGAAAAAACACTCTTATAGAGCTGTTCTCCTCAGTCTAAATATAACCCTATTAAAAGAATATCAAGTAGTGAGTACATGACAAATAAATTACCCATTATTTTTTATGGTAATAATCACACAGTACATCAACTTTGTTTTTTTCTTCCAGAAACATTTCTTACAAAGATAATACATAATTAAGTTAAGTAGGTTTACAAAAAAGCTCAATGGTATCATCATCAACACTTTCACAATTATCGGAATACAAAATGCATGTTATCACAACATAGTTTCGACTAGATTAGTATACATAGTATATAATAATAATAACATGTAGTGGGCTCGGGATTCTCTACTACTACGAGGGAATGAGGGGGAACCAACGAACGAGACCAAGAACAAGAACAACAAGAATGTAATTTCATTTGGTTTTGTGAAAAGGAGGAGGATGATGCAGGAGAGGAGAATTTGTGGTGTTAGGAGGAGCATCTGGAGTACGAGGGATATGGGATGGAAGTAAAGAGGCTGAAATCAAAAAGTTGGAAGAGAAATAGAGAAGGAAGAGGAACAAAGTAGTGCATTGAACGATGACATAATGTGAGATGGAAGTCCCAATCTCCAACCACGACCCCCGATTTTGCACCATGAAAAATGTATGAAGGGACATCCCTTGGCACAAGAACAGGACGATGAGAAAATTTCTCTCCACCTGCAATCTGGACCAAAGTAGCATCCGAAAGAAACAGGAGACAAGGAGGAAAGGTCCCACGATCTTCTCCAATAGAGCAACCATCATCACAAATGGATTAAATATACTGACAAAACATCGAACGGTTGTCGGGTCGAAAGAACTCACACTTCCAATATTTCCAGTCCCGAAGAAGGATAGAAATACGAAAAATAACTAGCACACACACACACACATTAAACATTATTATTGTACAAGAATAGATTATTCAGACATATCATCATCAAAATTTTTCTCTTCATATTCAAGCAATAATAGTATTTACTATTTAGTAAATTTGTACACTTACATGAAACCAACCTCTTCGGAATGCTTTGTGCAAATTAGTTTGCCTAGTTATTGAAGATGAGGATGACAATGATTTGGAAGTCTCCTCCTCCCAATTGTCCTCCTCAGGGTCCAGAGGAAGGGATGATTGTAAGAACTGATCCAATGACATTACCTTCTCATTCTCTGCTGTCACCTCAAATCTGATTATATTTAGGAGAACAAAGAGCAGACAAGGGAGGAATAAACTCTCATATGACATACTCAAAAGGGAAAAGGGTGTACAAATACCCAGGAAAATTGACAAGAGTCGAATAATGAGAGTTGAGGAGGAGGTAAAAGTGGGACCAAGAAAGGAGAAAATCACAGATGACCAAGAAACAATACGTGTAATGAGGAGAGATGGGAAATGAATGAGAATGACAACAGAGAACAACAGACTCGTTTGACTCGCTAATATCAACTTATCACGTTGGCACATGGTTGGGATGATCCTTCGTAAAAATAGAAAAGTCATGACACCCGAAACCAAAGGTCCTAAAGTCCTGTATAATTTTTAAGAAAGAAAACCCAGAATGAGAAACACAATCATACAAATACATACTGAAATAAGCAAAGATATATTTTCCTTGTCTCCCCCCATCTCTCTCTTTCTCTCTGTATACTATGTGTGAGTGTGATGTCAAAAATACATCGTGCCATTTTGTTTCAATATGAATGCTGTATGTATGTATTTCATATAACAAGAATACATTCTTGATTTACTCGCGTGCGCCCCACATTCATCATGTGTAAATTTTTCGGTTATGCCGTTTAAAAAAAGAGAAAGAAGAGAGATGGCTTAAGACTACAAATGTATACTTTAAAATAGGTAAAGGTACAGGACCATCAAACTACTACTACTCTCTCGTCGAAAGACACATTGAGACTTGACTGAGAGAAAACTTACATAAAAAAGGGATTTTGTTTCTTGCCAATGACGGGAGCAAGCGGGAATAATGCGAGGAGGGCGACGGAACCAAGCCATAAGACACATTGCCAGGTGCTCAGTTTCTTCCCTCTCATGGTCCAAAATGCATTCAGAATGAGACCCAGAGTCAGGATACCTCTTTCATGAAAGCTGTTCACGAGGATCTCTGTCCCGACTCCACATAGTATCACCAAGATAAGAAAACTTTTCACGGGAAATTTTGATCCGCTTCTGCTCCTTCTTCCTCCCCGTCCTTCTCCTGCCCAACTTCCCCAGATTAGCCGAACCAAATATAATGGCACAAATGTGTATGGCAAACGCCACAAAGGCCATCCTATTAAAACTACAATCAATACAGACACAAAAATTTTAAATACATACCATTATATTTCATATAAACTTTATATCACATAGCACCCCGCGCTACCCTTCCATCTCCTATATTGCCCTAACATATAGTACATACTGCTATTATTTATTATTACATAAAATGCATTCCCCTCCAGTCCCTCCTCTCTTCCAAAAGTGGGTAAAAACAGGTGAGGGTATTATACAACATGTCAAACTATGTATGTACATGAACATTGAACACATATACTACACACTCACTCGCGTGTACTCAAAGTACATATAAATGTACTCACAAAGTACGCGTACGTGCGCTTCCATTTGTATCCCTCCAAAAAAAACTTTTATAACCTATGCGGATTCATTATTGTCCCAAGCCAAGGAACCACTGCTTTCACATTGTTGATACAGGCAGGAGTTTACAATATGCATACACTGTTGTAGGGTACGTAATAATGGTAAAATGCACATGTAGGCTCGACATGGCGGGAATACTCTACATTTGCCATAATGTAATACTCTGTATGATTACTCTCATGTGTTTGTAAGGATATACCTATGAGCGTGTAAGTGCTACATACTTTTTCGGACCACATACCTATATATGTATAAATTCTACTACACTACATGCTGTATAATAAAAATGCTGAACTATATGTACACAAACCTTTAGTGATTAAGGGAGAGAGGACGGCTGCAGGCACCCAAAATTTTTGGCTACTGTAATTTAACCCTCTATCCAGTCCTGTTCCATGATACAAGATCAAAGATGCTGTTAAAGTCATCCAGAGTAAGGAAGTTGTGACCACGAGAAGGACTAGTAAATCCTGATCGTATCTTTCGTAGTATTGTACTGCTCCCAATGTCATATTAATCGCATCATGTAGCGAACCAATCTACAATAAAGATCAGAGTGAAAAGGCACACAAAATTAGCTTGATGATCTACCAATTGTCGACAATAAAGTACTCACTACGTAAACTTTTAAACTTAGTTCATAATATAAGCGTTATGGTCAAGCAAAACATGATAATCTACAAATTAGTTAAAATCCAATGTTACATGCATCATTCATTCAGTTCTGAAAAAAGTAGTCATATGACAACGGTCAACAAGGTTATTTTGTTCCACAAAAGAGAAGATAAAGACTGGTGTACTACAAATACATATTATACCCTATAGTTGACAACAATGGATATTTAATCTTAAAATATGTTTGGTCTTAAGCCCTTTACCAGCTATACTTGATACTATGTAGTAATTAGTATTATAATTCTAACCGCAGTCTCGTAGTCTGATGAGCCTGCAAATCCATAGAATTCCTTAAATTTGAGGGATATTTCATGTTCAAGTTTGTAGGGAGTGACGGCAAATCTTCTAATTGAAGAGACATGTGCTTTCTTGACCAACATCAGTTCATATATTTGTAAGAAATTTGCACGAAGAGCGTCATAGGCAAAAGGTTTTAAAGTCCAAAAATCCGAAGGAAAACGACCTACGGAGTTCGTTGGGAAAGGGATATTTAGGGCACCTGCGAAAAAGACAATTCAAAATAGTTTTCAAATCATAAGCTTAAGATGTTGAATTGCACTGATGAATATTGTACATGGACATTTCTGTAATAAAGTGAAATGCTAAGGAATGTACTGATGACAACATTCTTGCACGCACAGACTTGTCTCAAGGTGACTTTGCAGTGCTCCTTAGTTTTCACATGCGCAAGCGCAGGTACAGAGCGTCGGCTAGAGAGCTCGTTTAGTTTTCTCTCAAAGGGTCAATTTTCTCAGTGTTTTATAGGGACTACGGATCAAAATGAGTGACGAGGAAGAGAATATTGACCTTCACATTGGTCAGAATCAGGAAGAAGGAGTTGTGAGTAAGGATCAGACTACTTTACAAAATAAAATTGAGAAGCAGTTGAAAATTTGGTTAAGAACCGGAAAATACATATAATTTTGCTGCTATTGTCTTTCTTTATTTTACTGTAAGTACTCCACTGTACTACTATTTTAATAATACCATATTGTGCATTAAATGACAATGACTAATAATCTATTATTGTGACAGCTCACCGACTACCTACTGAATCCACTTCTCAATAATGATTCGAGGCAAGACAAGGAGGGTCAAACACACACTGCCAACTTGAGGATGGAGGCAGCATTCTTCAAAGATGAAAAATTTCTTGGTCTATTGGGACATTTTCTGTGGAAAAGAGGCTGTCAGTCAATTAAATGGAAAAAGAGTCAGGATCCATTAAGAACTAAGGCTTTTCCGTCTAATGCTCCGGCTAAGAGAGGACCAAAGACAAAGGAACGAGAACAGGTCCCGTCATCCAGTAAGAGAACCAGAATGTCAAGGCCAGCCTCCAAGAAAAACGTCCAGAATGTCACTCCAAAGAATAATGCCAAGACTCCAAAGCCCTCCAGTTCAAAAGTTGTCAAACCGAAGGTCAACATGGCGGAGAATGTGTCCTCTTCTCTCACACCTCAACAACAACAACCTCCTCCAAAAAAGAAATTCAGTGGGTATTTATGCGAAAATCTCTAGACTGGGAAATGTGAGTGTACATGATAATTTAATTTAATGGGTTTAAACACGTTTTACTTAAGTAAAAGTCACCAATGACAATCATGTACATGTTAGGTCTACATTGGAGATAATACTAGGACTATCGTTCCCCGAGTTCATCCCATTTCATGTACATGTGCCTGGTGTAACTATTTGGATGACCATGAAGACGAAGAGTACATTAGTGTCGTGCTCTACTACTTTGAGAACAAGGAAGATTCTCATCATTATGAAGGAATGCTTCAGACAGTCTTGGCTCAAGTCTATGGAATGAAGCTCTCTGACCTCAAACTTCCTTTATCAGTGAAGCGTGATGGCTATAAAGAGACTTGGCCTACCTTTGATCATAATATTGCCTTGCCTGACGTTCCCATCAATCTCATCAATACCTTCGTTCATGGTCGGTCACTCACTTTTGCTCAACATACCGGGTATTTGAATATGTTCAAAGTTTTGTTCAATTCTGAGTTAATTTTGGATTGTAAATGGGAAGGGGATTATTTGCGTTACGAAAAAGAGTCTATGGAAGTTGAGGCTCAAGATGATTAATTATTCATATCACTCTGTGTTTTTGTATCCAAAAATTTTTCTCTAATGAATTTCTGTTACACACTATTTATGTATTACAAGATCTAATTTAACCTTGTGTCTATACTCTTACTCTTGAGATTAACCAAATATTTAAAATTTAATAATTAGACAATTCTTTGATTAACCATAACAAAATTTCATTGAAGTGCACCTTGAAAATCAAATCCACAAGTTTTTGGGTCGTAATATCTGTACTGCTTAACCTAAAAAACAAATCCATCAAATATCGTTATTACTTGAGTTGGTTAGCAAAAGAAGGATACATATAAATAACAAAACTTTTAATTACCGTTAAGTTGGAGTCTTTGAAAAGAGGGATATGATTCCCCCAAGTTGGGGCCGGCATATAAATATCTTTATTTCCCGGAAACCATCTGGCCAAAAAAGCACCGCCAACACGCAGGGAACCAGTCCCACTGACTGTTTTAAAAGGAAATAATAGCTATTTAACTCATATCTTATCTCATCATGTCAAAGTTTTCATACATGATACTGTAATGATTACAGTAATATTAGGTTGGCAAAAGTTAACTTCACTTACTTGCTTGTACAGTTGCTGTCTGTCGAAAATTACATAAAATAAAAAATAAATATGAAACATTTAAATACGTACTTAAGATTTCATGCCAAATATGTGGGACATTAAGCTTACCAATCCATTTGCCGTGTAGCTATTGTTATCACCAAGAGCCAGGTTAATTGACCCCTTACAAAACTCCGCAACACCTGATTATTATTGTTACAAATTACATTTTTATTCAAGGTGATGTGATTTCCACTCTTGAAATCCTTTGTAAATTTAGAATTAATTTATGGGTAGGGTCAGGGGGTGCTATACTTATATTCGAGCTGATTCGCATAACTAGGCTAAAGCTTTTGGTAATTCGTCTGATCTATCATTATTATTATAATTCTACGTACCTG
>WJFB01001958.1:0-23928 GCA_009870185.1 Pygmarrhopalites habei
ATCATCATAATATTTATATATATGCCTCATCATCAACGTAATATCCTATCAAAATACTAGATTAAAACATGCATATTGAATGACAAAAAAATCAACTCTTTTCTTTGTTAAAACACACACACAACTCACAATCATGATTAAAATCATGTAGTAAATTAACACTAAGATCATTTTATTTATTGTTAAATGTATTTTTAACGAGTAGAGAAATATGGCTGCTATAATATATAGGTGAATTATGGTTCTGTCTCCTATATATATAATATATGTATGTCCCCTCTCCTTGTTTTCTCTCTCCTAGTCTAAAATGACTGACTATACAGACAAATGGAACGTAGAACTTGTATATATTTGTGCTTTTTTTCTCTCTAAAAAAGTCAATTTATATGTATACATATCCATCCCCCCTCTTTTCCCTCCTTATTTAGTGTGCAGGGTGAAAGTTCACTTTCTCCCTTTCTATTTTGACTCATTTGGGGGAAGAGGCTTGAGTGTGTGTGTGTAAAAAAAATTTTTTTAATAGTTTTTCTAAACACAAACATTGATTGTGTTGAAGGAAATTAAAAGAGACAACAACAGAATGTTGTGTGTTTGTTGAATGATTCTTTTTCTCTGTCTCTCTTTCAAAAAGTCCATAATATTGACAAAATACCAAATACAACACTAAAATTGGTTTCAAGAGCTCATTCGTTCTTTTTTTGTGTTTTGTACGATCATCATATCGTAAAATCATAAGATTATACTTAGTATGTATATGTAATGTGTGTGTGTATGTACTTATTTTATTGAGGACTTTTCATTTTTTGAGGAGTGGTTGTCACCAGCACAATACAGTACAACAATAGAATGCATGTAATTATTCGTTCTTAATTATACTTAAATATTTAAATATGCTATCTTAATGTCAGTCACCAGGATCATGTATTTATATCATAACCATTCTTTTGCCTCTTCTCCCCCTTTCATGATCATTTTATGTATTAACCGTATGTATTTAATGATTATGATATAACCATGTCTTGAATTTCCCTTATATATTTATCAACCTTAAACCTTGTAGAGACCTAGTATAGTAGTAACAATACTATTTATTTAACACACATATATTCTTAGTGTATGATTGCTGATTATGATGTACCTTATTATTATTAATTCATGTACGCGTACTTGGACTGAGAATGACTTGTAAGTTTTTTCTTCACATATTTATCATTAACTAATAGTATACACATTATATATATAGTCTAATTAACTACCGGTGTGACACGTACTTTAAAAAAGACGCAAAAAAATTCATTTTTTTGTGAATACGACAAGAGTTTTACAGTCACAATGACAAGTCATTGACATTTTTTTCTCACACAATTTTCTCCCTTTTGACCATCATCATCGTTTACTTAATGAACCAACGACCGTGGATTTAATCTACGACTTTTTGCGAATTACAAACTTATATATTGTTTTTTGTATCTTATTATGTTAGCAGCATTTATCGTCTTTCCCTACTCACAAGTGTATTTCTTGTCAGAGAGAGAGAGGTTTTATTATTTTTTTGTATTTTTTTTGTCAAAAAAAGAAATAAAATGCCCTGCTTTCTCCAGACTATTCTGCTTTTTGTGTTACTCACTTCAACTTTTTTGATTTCTTTTTTTAAAACATCTACAATGGCATCATCACAATATGTCTTGAGTTTTTTTGGGTTCGATTCTTCATCATCATCTTCTTAAAATATATTTATATATGCATATTTTGTTTTTTTCTTTCCTTACAAAATAATAATATCATTAAAGATTATATATGATTCATCATCATTCCCTTGTATCCATCCGTTTATTACTATTACATATTAGGTAAGGTAGAGAGAGAGGTATTTATAACACTTAAAAACTTTCTTTTCAGAAAGATTACGAATACACTCCTTCCTGACGGTTTACAGCTCTACGGCTTCAGGGTATTTTTTAAAAGTACAAATGCAACTTATTACGATGATCGTTTTCTCTTTTAAATATGTATTTGTTATACTTATAATATGAATAGAAGCCCAAAAAAGTTGGCAGTCGAATTTGATTTTTTTGCTTTTCTTCATAATTTCAAAATTACACAAAATAATAAGAATAATTTTAATATAATGTTGAGAAGGAGAGAGGAAAAGTAATAATATTATTAATTGCATTGTGTAGCCAGCTATACAATATATAGCATTGAGCGGCTGTAAAGCTTTCACAGAATTTCACATTTCACTAATGTTCGAATTTCAAACATTAATTTTTTTTCAGATGATTGATTGATTTAACAAGACCCAATGAAAACTAATTAATCACAATAATTTTTATCATCATCATCATAATTGTATGTAATCCAGTCCAGACTTTTACTAAAAATACCAATGTCATATTATAATAAAATATCATTTTTTCCCTATTATTTCTTTTAGTGTTTGTTCTACCGTTATTTTTAGCTATAATGCAAATACTTGTGTAAGTAAAATGGATCTGATGAGGACCACATTATTATTATTATGTTTTTTGATAGAAAATTGAAATCGCACATGATGAGACGGTATTTTTGTATTGTTTCTTTAACGAAGGTTCTCGACAATTCCTTTTCGATTTGAAAGAAACCAAGAGTTCCAACCATTTTTTCCAATTGGCAATAATTAGAGAACAAAAAAAATTTTTTTTTAAATTTAAGCCAATTATTTGCCTAATTTGTAGTAAGACAAACTTTTTTCTGGCAGAGAGCCGAATTAAGCGTCTCTTTTCTAGTAGAGAAAACTAACTTTCACTTTTCTAAGAAGACCACATTCATTGTGTAAGTGTATTTTTGTCTGTAATTTTTGAAGAGTGGAACGAACAATTGGGAGTAATTAATGATATCTTACTTAAATACAAGCTAATGATTATATTCTCGCAATTATTATTATAAACTCAACCAAGTCTGTGTCAACGTGTGTCTTGTATGTACTTAATGTAAAGAGAGAGAGAGCACACACTTGTCAATGACAAGTTGTCATTAGTTAATTGGTAATATGGGTCGTACACAAGTTATAGTAGTTAATTAATTGTAGTTTTTAAGTAAACTGTTAGTGCATAACTTGTTGAATGACTCAGATTCACAATTTTTTTGAAAAGATTTCGTCCAAGTTAACGTATCTGTCTCTCTGATGAATCATAAAGACACGACAAATAATTGCTTCTACATATTTCGGAATCAAAGACAATGACTGATGGATCATGTATTATCATAGTTATTATTGGTACGCACACGTTAAATACTAGTATTACGATTACAACAGTGCAGACACCACAATATATGGCTCAAATATTTTTTCTTGTTTTATAGTCAGTGTTTTGAATGTTAACGATAGATAATATGTATTATATATCATATAATAATCATCTGTATCATCATCATCACGATCATCATAATAAGTAGGAGAATATAATGTAGTATATTATCAAACATGGTCATTAAACATTATAATAATAATTGCATGTATTGCCTAGATTTCAGCAGGTTTCCATTTTTCAGAGTTTTGAGAGTTTTTTCTTTTGACACAGTAATGTATTTATATATATGTAGAGAATATATAATATTAAGCGTGTCACACATCATGTCACGTCCTTCACCGTATAATCCCCTACACACATATAATATTTTATACCCATATTAATATAGTCGTAGTATGTAGTCTTAACATATTTTAACTAATTATTATTCATTTTCATTATTAAATATGAATTGTCACTTGTGTAAATACATAGGCCGTGGTCACAGCGTCGATTGCAGTTAGTAGTATGAAGTAGATCAAAGATTTTCTTATTTAAATTACAAGTTAGTATTGTATGCATGTAATTTTTTCTCTCTTTTTGTCAGTGTAATGTATTGTTGGAATTGGAAATGTCCTTTCTTCTCTTTAACAAAAAACAAAATATCAATGTCATTTCCATGTGGGGTCCTTCAATCAATCAGTAATCATACTAAGTATGTATCATTGTATATCGTCTAAAATCCTTACATACTAGAGATAAATCTGCTATTGGCCTTTTTATTTAAATAACCTTAACGCTCTAGGAATACTTAAAGATTAGAGCAATAATTGTGTGTAATATTATTTAATTTTTTTTGGATTTTTTGTCTCTCTTTTTGTAAACTTAAAGAACTCTTAGAATTCATCTACCTAATAAGTCGTCGTCCTATAGTTGTCAGTAGTTTTTTCATTTTTGAGGAAAACAGGAGCACTCATATTTGTATTGGAGTCGATATTGATATCACACAATGTATTACATGAAACACATTCCTTTTTTCGTAAGCGTTCAATCGAGTCTCTATATTCTTTTTTTAAAACTTGTTTATATTATTTCTTCCATGTTCACACGGTCATCAGTGTCATATACTGATTCACAGAAAAAACAAAAAAATCCCTACATTGCTTTCACCTTTCTCTATCCCTCTCTCTCCGCTTTCTCCTGGATGTCAGGCTTTGTACAACTTTTTATCTTTGAAACTATCTCTACTTTATTTTCATAACTACTAATAATTAACAGTCTAAGACAATTCTGTAGGTTTATTTCTTTTCATTTAGAGCGTATTGTGGTTTTTTTGGTTTTATTTTGCCAGAGATGGAAATATTTCAATTCATATCATCATCATCACTTTTTCATTGCGTATTTTTTTTTTACAAAAAAGGACCCAGCTCATCACATATTATCATCAAAAATTCTTTTCTTTTTTTTGTAGGAAAAAGAAAACAAAATAAAATGAGAATCACGATTTCTTTTGACTGACAATCCACATAATCGTGAAGAAGAGCAACACATGACAATATTCTCATCATGAAATTGTGTCAAAAATATGAGACGGCAAGCTGGGAAAAATTAATAATAATAATTTTAAAACGTTTTCTTTCGGAAAAGACACGACATGTTGTAGTCAATATTGATTACTGTATTGTTGTGTGTGTGTGTTTTTTAAGTTTCAAGAACAATCCTGAGGATTTATTGGACATTTTGAAATAGAAATTTAGAATCAGAGATTGGATTCAAATTCTTTTCACAGAGACCAAGGCATTCATTACAAGAGAGAAAGTTGACGATAGTACGGCTACAGTGGTAATATCATGTCACTCATCTATATCTTTTCCCCAATTGATTGTGCATTATTAGTCTACCTTTTCTGCACATGCTGCTTCTTCTTCGTTGAAGACAATATGTGTAATCATCATTATTCAATATTTTGCTCTGACTGTTCTCTGTTTCGTGAAGGCAGTAATTGAAATGATCGAAAAAAGCTTGTACACCTGTCCTTAATTTACAGTATGAGAATTTAAGTGATTTGTCATTATTTATCTTTGACTTTGAGGCAATGGCAAATTATTCAATGTAGTAGTATATTTGATTGGAATTTCAATGAAGCATTAATGATTAGTAGTAGTCGTAAATGGCAACAAAGAGAATGAAAATATGGATTCTTTTTCTTTTTCGAAGAGCAGAAGAGAGAGAAATTTCAGAGTTAAAATGTAGTACACTCAAAGAGAGGTTTAACATTTAAAGTGTACAACTTGAATGTCAAATAATATTATCCATGGAGGACTTTATAGTTATGTAGTTAGTAAAAACTCGACGGACTCACACAGACAAGAATCATGAGAAGAAGAACGCTTTTAATTGTAATGTGCCTTAAAGTTGTTGGTCATATTTCAAGTAAGTAGATTATTTTAATCCTACATATCATTAAAATCATGCTAACCTGTCTTTGAAAAATTTCTAACTGTCATAATATAATCGATTATAACGACCTATTCCTATTAAACATTTAACTTTTGTCCTAGGTTTTCGTTTTACGTCCCACCACTTTCTCCTCAAACTTTCTCTTTTTTCAAAATATATTATGCCATACTTATTTGTGGTACACAATATCTTGTTCAAAAATTGTCTTCAGGAAATCATGGAGTCACTTTGAGTTCGTCTTCCTTTAAATGGATTTATAGGCGTGTGTGCTAATTATTTTTTGTACTGGCTACAATAATCTTTACAATAATAACTTTCTCTTTTTCTGAAATCTGTGATTTACACACTACGATCCTACTACCGTATAGTATAACATATTATTATGGCAAGCCCATGGACAGAAAACAATAATGTAGTCAATTGAGACAATTTCAATAATAGATTTTTAAGTATCAAGTATAGTGAGCATCCAATCATATTATTGTAAATGACCATATTTGCCCTGTTCTCTCTACCATTTTCATTCAACATCTTTTTTGAGGGTGGGGGTTAATTGATTTGAGCCGTTGGTACATTATCTACATATTACAAATGAATGAAAGTGGTGTGTATTATATAGTCTCACAAGTATGTAGTCTGTCGCCTTCTTTCTTCTCATCAAATTTCAATCACTTTCTCTTCCTCCTCCTGACACGGAACGAGTCTCAAGTATATATGATATATCAGATACGTTAATATATATATTATGACCAGGTTCATCGATTTCAAAATTACTATGTATGTTTGTGTGTGTAATGTGTATGTGTGTAAGTGTTTAAACCTTTACCCTCTCTTACAGTTAACGACTATAATTGTTTTAAGATCATATCATTGTACAGTAGTATAGTAGGTAATACGGTTGAGTAGATTTAGTAAATAATGGATAAGAGCTCTGTTCGTCCTCACAAGTCGTGTGGAAAAAATCAATAGAATAGAAGACAACATGAGGTATCAATTTCATTCAACAATTATTACTCAGTTTTGTTTTTTGTTGTAAAACACGTTATCCCTACATACCCCTAAAGTATACCTACTTTCTAGTAATGTAGTTGTATTGTATGCACTAGGTCACATTTGCTTTTTTGATCGTTAATTATTACAGTTTTACATTATTGTTAATTATTACAAGTTTGATACTGACCGAATGGACACGGGAAAAATTTTGGAAAACCTTATTAGGACACCGTACAAATTTTTCTTCCTCCTCTTCTTAATTTTCTTGTCTTATTTAGTTTAGAATAATAATATAGAATATTGTTTGTAATTGTATACATGCACAATGTGATTCGTCGAATTATAATAATATTGTTATTATGTAAAATCAACTACCATTTTTCTTCTTGAAGGTACTTTATGAGCAGAGTGATCCATATTTTTTTCGTATTGTAGTAATTCTATTTTATATATATACAGTAGCACAGGGAAAATAATCAGAGATAAACCATCATCGTCTTAAATTAAAAGCATATTATATCTTTGTGTATATTAAATATTAAAATTTAATTTATTATACTTATTATGACCTCTGATCTCAAAGCCACCTGGTTTTTAGTCAAACTCCTGAATAACATTTGTACGTCAGCATACATTATCATGTACTTAAATATGTCCCAACAATAATAAACCATTTTATTATTGTAATCCATATTCCATATAGTACATGATGTTATGCCTTTCAAGTCACTAACAAAGTTTACAAACAAACAAAAAAACGGTTTGCCCCCATTTGAAATTTTGATTAAAATATAGCAAATCCATGCACGCACAATGTATGTAGCTGTCATAATTAAATATACACGTTAATAGCTTAGTGTCATGGTCAATTGTGTCAAATTAAAATTGATTATCATTGGATTACATTGACATTCACAAAGAAAGAATTCGCGGTGACAAGACAACTGGTAGAACCTTCCACAAAAAACTCTTTTTAAAGGTCAATTCAATACATATTACAGTCTATGACAGAAAAATAAAACGCACGAAATAATTGTCATTATTACATATTATATGTTATACAAAATAAAATTAATCACTAAAAATTACAGCACAGTAGAGAGTCGCGGAGGGACATAAAAGTATCCATGTTCACTTAAAAGAAAAAAACGAATACGAAGGCAAAAAGCGTCATGTGTGTGTGCGTGTGTACAGTTATGCAGCCACGCACAAAATATAACTAAAATTATAACTCTGATAATAAAATGTTATTACTCATAATAATTTGAACTATTTTTTTCAAAAAAAATTTGACTCGAATTCTCAAGACTTGAAAATAAAATATGGAAAAAATCCAACACATCATTATAACATGAATGTTATTACAGTGAGTGATCATTTTAAATTACGTAATCCAAGCAAAGCATACTTCCTCCTCTACAGACTATTAAATATATATATTATATATATATATATTTATAAGGACGGGTGGAAGCTGACAACCCTTTAACGAAAGACACCACAATTTTAAAAATCAACATAAAATATTTAAACAACATTAACATTGTATCAGTTAGCATATAAACACAAAAAATTGTGTCGAAACACCTTGAATGTATCTTCATTGTTGTTGACATTTATATTGTATATTACTATTAATGTGGATTTTTCATGGACTAAGATGAAACTCTTTTTTATTTGTAAAATTTAGACCTTTTTAGAATATGTTTAATTTGAGCTTGGAAGTGAGGACATAATTGCATATGTCTCATCATCATCCTTTTAATTTTCGTACATTCTTCGCCCTACAGCGAGAATATTTGTTTTGAAAAAATGTGTGTGTCACTCTAAAATGGAAGAAACTAAAATATGGAAGAAATTACAGGGCCTCAAGTACACATTCACTTTACTTACAATTATTGTATATTACAGTAGGTAGGCATTATACGTGAATTCTACTTTGTTTTTTAAGTGTCATTTGGTGAAAATTGCAATTTACCCTCTCCGTCACATTTTAATTAAAATCACTAGCATCACCAGTCAAACAAAAAAACAATGTTGACAAAAAAACCCACCGTCAGCAAAAGCCCCTTAAGTAAAATTACTACTATGTAATTTTCAAAATAAATTTTTATATTATTTTTGTAGGAAATCCACACGAACATTTAGATAAGAGTAACAGGAGTAGTTTAAATATGTAATGTTCAGACAAGGATCCACTGAAAGATTTTCACTGTGAATGTACAAATATATTTTTTTAAAAAATATATTATAATGATCACAGGTGATCTGTGACAGATCCGTCTTTCGTCTCTCCTCTTTCGTTGTCTACACTTTTTTTGTGTTTATTTGAATTTGGGTGATCATTTGGTAAATTTGTAATATTGTAATCGTTTGTAGTCTGTCATTTTTGTGTGTGTATCTCAAGTCAATACACTAAAATTTTTAAGTGTATAATATTAATATATTGAAAGAGATTTTATTGTATCTATTTGTCAGTATATCCTACATACTCGTATCGTCCTCGGCATGTTCTCAAAAAACTTTCTCCACTTTCTCCCTCCATTTTGATTCCTCTTGTTCATAACCAGAAATTGTGAATGTATGTATAATGCTTGTTTGAAAATATTCAATAATTATCCTGAATTATCATCATCATTTTCCCACTCTCTCCTTGCTAAATATGTACTGTCATTATCACACGTGCAATTGGTGTGTGTGAGTATATATTACACATATATACTACAATTCTATTAGAAAAAGTCAAGTAAATGTAGTCGTGGTATTTAGTCATTTACATTCAATTTTTGATATTTTCCTCTCTCTCTCTCTCCTCACAGTAATGTTTTTTCTTTTCAAAAAAACTGGACTCAAGCAATTTTTGAACTAGGTAATGTGTATGTCATCATAGTAAACATCAGTTAAATTCACCAAAGAATTTTTTTCTCTTAACACACTAACACAATAATAATTAGTAGGATTTACACACTTCCTTAGATAATCAGTATTTTACGGAATTATTATTTTCAGTTTTTTTAATTCAATGGCTTCGATAATGCTCGTGGTGGTGGCTTGATTCTTTTTCTCTCTTTTTTAGATTTTTCTTTTCATAAGGTAGTTTACTTAAAATTGGCAATCAGTTGTCTGATTATTACTATATTAGTTGTTCAATTTCTCCGTACTCAACAACAAACAAACATCTGAGACATGAGGGTATGAGAGAAAGGGGTAAATGAATGACCACAGTTTCCAAAAATGAAATAAAACTTGAATTTTTTTTTAATTTTCTCGCATTCCTCTTTTTTGTGTGGATGATAAATCTTAAAATGTATTATAGTAGCCCTCATGATGAATCCTGACAATAAGTACAATGGTAACAATTCTCTAAAGGATAGACAAAACTTTTTGATTTTCTATCTCTGTCTCTGTTTTCAGTAAAATGCACATTACTCACTTGCTAAATAACATGAGAAAATTAAACTAGAACAAGTCTATGTTGTAACAATTGAAAATAACTCCTTTTCTTTCAGAGTCTGACTAAGATGAGGTTGAATATCTGAATTGGAGAGATGATGTAATGGTTTGATTATGTATTTTTGTATCATTATCATTATTTTTGAAAGAAAAAAAACAAATAACAATGGAGGATAACAAGGGACGAAGAAGAGGAGGAAGAAGTGGAACAATAAAAAATTGGTAATTTTTGACAATACAGAATTAAAAATTTTGTATTTCAAATCCTTATGTTCACTGACTTTCTTTCTCTCTCATCATCCCAAAGGTGATTTCCCGTCATGAATGAACATGTGTATCGACATCGTAACAATAATAATAATGATATTATATAATTAATATGTTGAATGTATTGCGTTATGCATATTAAAATCACATTAAAATCAAAAGTGTATCAGCAAATAAATGTATTAGATCATATTCTGAATACATCTATGTAGTATATCAGTTCCATATTATTGAACTTTTTTTTCTTCTCTAAAAAAATACAGTCTATTCCGTATTGCACGTATGGCAAACCAAAAAATCTTTTTTTAAAAAAATACACAGCATTTTAATGAGCAGATGACTAAGGATGTGTGTACCTTATATGTGGAATTCTCAAAAAGTTGTAGCTAAATGTTCCTCCAAAATTAAATAATAAAGTTGTACATTATGATGATGTCTCATATTACAGAGTGTGTGGAGTCCACACTGTGGACTCTCACAATTGAATCCTCCTTTCCTACTCGACTATATTGAAACAGTACAACATTATCAAGACCATGAACTATTATAAAGAGTATGACAAGAAAAGTGAGGTCCAAGTGAAAGTGCATTTACATAAGTGAATGAAGGAGAAAGTTGACTTGTGTATACTTTATATATTTTAAAGAATTTCAATGTAAATGCTCATTTCTACTCACAAAAGGAATTAACAAATCATGTGAAATAACTGCTTACTCTCTCTGTACCTCTAACAAGCAAGATAATCTAACAAGATGTTTTCACTCTTAGAATCCCTCAACCCTTGAATTTCACCGTGTCATTGAAACTCCTTTTTGAAGTGACCTACATTTGGACTAACCCTTGCTGACGACAATTGTGTGTGTATGCAAGTGTGTTGTGTTGTGTTCGTTTGTACCCATTTTATATTTGTTTCAAAAATTTCTCGTCATTACACAGGCACGCTAAAAATGCTGCGAATTATTGGACAATAATCATTTTATACAAGGAAATAAGAAAGATTTCGGAATTTGAATATTTATAAACGGAGCAGAGCACAAATGGTATTTTTTAATAATAAGTCTTGACACTGAATATCTCATCATTTTCCAAAATATTAGCTAATATAAGCTTGAGTTTTTCATTTCGATATTTTAGTAGAAGAAGACAACGTACAAGGGGAAAGAAGCCTCCTCTCATCTTTTTTTTTGTCAATTTTCTCTTTTTATCCTTCCAACGTACCTCCCCCCAAGTGTAGTACTCAATCTTAAAATCGATTTAATAATCATCGTTGAACAGATACAAGGCGGCTTTTCCCATACCAAGAACTTTATGAGTTTTAATGTGACATTACATATAATCAGGTATAGTTAATACGATTTTTTTCTCCGGCGTTGAGTCTTTTGATCAGCTCTCATAAATGTTTTTTTTTGTTTCTCACTCTCTCAAAGATATATCATTTTTTGTTTTAATGTCTGATTTTTGGTTCAAATTATACAATCAGGTATTCTTAGCTTTCATTTTCAAGGTATTATATCATCTAAGGATGATGTATCCATTGATGATAAAATATGGAAGAAGAGCATAATTCAACAACAAAGACATGATACTCAAAAGGAGGAATATGCTTACTGCCTCCATCTGATCTATGATTATCCACGTTTTAACTGTGTCCCTGACAAGACTTACTCACATCCCTACATTTTTATGTAAATAGTTGTCCATGAGTATTATCCTTAATTATTCTTAAAATACACATTAATACACACATCTCAATCAAATACCCTCCAAAATAAAAGCTGGACGAATTTTTCTTTGTTGTTGTTGTTCCTGTTTTACATTTACACACATTTTTCAAGGCTCTGAGTTTATGTCATTGGTGGGTTTTTTATTTTCACACACACATAGTGTATGGATGTTAGGGAAGAGGAAGAGAGAAAACTACAACAGGTGGATTCCCATAAGTAACAAGTTATATCTCGACAAATCAAAATAGAAAATCTGAAACTTTCAGAGAGAGGATTCAAAGTGCACACACACTATAATAATAATAGTAAGGTACACTAGTAAAATTCATTTTCTTAAAAACCTACACTATTATGAGGGACTGTCTTGCGTGTGTGTAGGTTATGTAATATAAATATCTAATTATAGTTTTCTCCTTTCAGTTTTGACAAGATCGGGGTGTTGACGTTCAACTGACATTGCCATTTTGATGATGATGATGGTTTTTTTCTCCTGTTGTAAAAACCGTTGACCACAAAAAATGAAAGCACATATGTATCTGACATACATAACATTACTATCTCCTAATAATTCTAATAAAAGACATGACTGCTTTCTCCTTACTTTCTCCTCTCACAATACATTCCACATTATTTCTGTGTTTATATGAATGTAAATTACATTACTATACATCCTGGTTTTTACACACAACGTAGAATATAATTAATTTTATTATATCTATATTATTAATATGTAATATTAAATTTATTGGACTTTCTTTCATCTCACTTTTGTCACTCAGTGGACTTAAGGACTGTGTCATTGTAGCAATTCGTAAAGGTGTGATATCCAATCTTATAGTCAAAAGATTCAATACCACAGTTTTATTACATATTTATTTTGTCAAAAAAATCTTTTCAAGAAAATGTGTGGATTGATTCTTCTCCCCCTTATCCAAATTGAATTTTGTTCTCAAAATAAAATCTTCCTTAAAATTAGACATTTGTAATGTATGCGTCGTTTGGTTAAATAATTGTGTGTGTATCAAATCTTGTAAACAAGATTAGTAGCATTAAGATTTAGGGATGATGACAATGAGATAAAAAAAATATGGAAAATACTTCACACATTGCAATACATCCCTGGCTAAAAATAGTAAATATTCGTCGTCGAAAAAAGTCTAAAGCAAGTGACTGAAAATCCCTGTCGTCATTTTTACATGGACACGGCATCACATGAGTTTACATGACATTTTATCTTTAACTAAAGAAAAAAAGGATTTCCCTTTTTTTGTAAAATTATTATATATTCATGGTAGGTTCAGCTTGTTCAACGAACGAAATTTCACGTATTTATTTATGAGAATCAGAATCAGCATTTTAGTCCATTTCAATTATCCTATGTTTTTTTACATATGTATAATAATAATAATTCCTTTAAATAACAATAATAATAATAAAATTAAAATACAAAAAAAAAATCTTAAGCCTTTTCTCTTTTTGAATAAACGAACACGATTCAAGTCAATGGGAATTATTCATAAAATGTGTAATAATAATAAAACTGTTGTAAATATATATATGTATTAGAGTACGAATACAAGATTACATAGGATCAACATGTATTGTGTGAATCATATATATATCATAATTAATTATAATGTGGGTGAACATGAGGAATCACTAGTGAACCAATTCGTAATTGATAATAATTTATATATATATATATACTACATAAACACCTACACAAGAGTAATAGTGAGTAGTATCAAGGACAACAACAATGACAATATGACCTCGTGTCCGTAAATATATATATATTTCTATCATCATGTATGAATGAATGAATAGCATGGTACGACTTCTGCACGACCTTTGACCTCTGCAACTTTATATCACTAACATCCAGTCATATATATGTATATAGTATATTTTTTTCCATAATTCTACGATAATATAATATGCATAAAATCCTATCTTTGTCTAGTAGATATAATAATAATTAATAATGGTAGTATAATATTTATATCCCTAATTTAATGAGCCTGTAGCATTCTTCAGAATATATCATCATCCCCTGTATCTCACTACTACACACACAAATATTGTATTTATTTACTTATTTATGTATATGTATATGCAGAAACGTGTACTGATCTCGAAAAAATTTTTCCCTCTTATGATTCTTTATCCTTAATCATCTCTCCTATACTTATTCTCTTTTTGTCACTTAACAATTATATTACAATGTAATGTAGTGCACCCGGGAGAAGACTCAGAGACTTGTTTTGTGTGTATTTTTTTATACTCGGCACATGGACGAAAAACCACAAATGCATATTTCAAGTTCGTCAGTAATTACTTTATAGTTTTATCTTCATTTTGTAGCACATGATTCATAAAGTCCTTTTTTAATCAAGCACATGCTTTTCCATGTTATGATGATGACCACCTCCATCATCAACATTCTATGTAGTACATAATAAACGTAATTTTTAAGCCTTATTCATATCACTTATTCAGTTAACGTTGTAAACTCTCTATTGGTTGTATTTTTATAATGAATGTACCATCAAAAAATGTACAGACAGAATATTATCCTTTTTTTATTTTCATGGAACAAAGACAAGATTGTTCTGTTTTTTTTGTTGTTAGTGTGAGGCAATGGGAGATGACGTGATCTGATGATGTCAGTTTTGTTTTTAAATATTAACGAGAAAAATTGTCGAATTAAAAAATGAAGCATACTTTTAATTCTCCCCTTTCACTACATTATTATCCTTTCACTTTCTCCAAGAATGTTCCAAAAAAGAGGGATTATTTTGTTTTGCTGCATCCATTATTTATGATCCTACAACAATTAGTTTGCTACTAAAGTAAAATCATGGGGGGAGAGAGTATGTGTGCAGTCTAGTGCAGATATTTTGATTATTTGACATGTCAAAACTTGTTCCTATTTGTTTTAGTTGTTGATTTTTACAAATTTCCTCTTTATGGGCAAGAGAGTTATCCACTCTGTATACCTATAGTTATAGTATTTATTTATATTATTTAAGAGACGGCTCTTTTTGTAGGAAGAGACGACACACTACAACTCCACCCAAGTCACATTCCTTTATGCCAAACATCTTTGGTCCTCAGTGTGTGTGAGAACTGTCCCCTAGAGTTATTATTATTATGAATGTAATTACTATCCATTTTCCTTTAAATATAATGTTGTATACTTTTACAAATCCAACTACTAAACACTCCTAAAACCAGTTGTCTCTTCAAACTAGAATTAGTTTATACTTTGAATACATTCTTCACTTAAATATCAACGTAGTAATTATTTACATTATCTTATTATTTTGTATGTCCTTAAAATCCTAGGATACTGCAAACTATAATATATTGTATATTATCTACTTATATAATATATGCATTTTCTAAATATTGATCATGGAACTTAAGATTTGGCCAGGATGATTGAATCATTGAACTGTCTCTTGATATGCCTATTTTAGGTAGGTATTTCTTTTTCATATCCATGTTGTGTCTATGTATTTTAATGTATGTAGTATGCAAATGCAATGCACGAGAAGTCACTATATCAATCAGTTTATACTTTCGTCATCAACTCACTTGTGTGTCTGAGTTGGTTTTTTATATTAAATTGTATTGTGTGTGTGAGTGTAATTGTGTATGTGTTCTTTAATCATATTTTTACCCTCTACAAAAGCTACACTTTTACAGTCCACATGAAAACTCGAATTCCCTCATCCTTCTCTCCTATCCTCTCCTCTCACCTTACTTTAGAACATCAACAAGAACAAATATGTAATATATAGGTATGTGTATCATAAGAAGATTAAGAGTGTCATCATCACCATCCTTTTTTATATCATAATAATTTTTTAGCTTATTGTAAATTGTATTGTTGTCTTGTATTGTGTAAACATAAACGTATAGATTTTTTGAGTCAGGAATTCAACCTTCCCATGTCATCCAATATATGGACATTGTACATCCACATATATATCATATTAATATATATACAGGTAGCTTGATTAAAATTGTTTTTCTTTTTACAAATCAATTAAAACTCAACCTCCTACATTTTGTTGTTAGAATGTAGTATAATACTTTTTCACCTTTCTTCTTTCTCTCTATAATATAGAACTAGACAATACACATCATAGTATTCCTCTATTTCATGGGAGTCCTATAAAGCCACTGTAGCGAGCGAGGTCCTCTTCCAACTCGTCATCAAAAAAAATTCGTCAAAAAATTTAATTTTTTTTCACGAATCATTTGATGATAACGAATTTATAGGTACTATAGGATTATTATTATGTATTATAGTAGTAATAGTAAGTAAGTAAATAGTACATTTAATTATTGGCTAGCATATCGGATCGGATAATGTGGTCGTTATCGTAACCGTTTAGCGTGACCGAATCTACAGCGAATACCGACACGGAATACATAAAATTGCAATTGTTTTGGCTTCCTTAAATACGTACGTAAAATTCACTCTCTCCCTCACTTACATATTTATAGAAGAAATTTTCACTAGCTGTTTAAATACCTTTTTACCTTCCTATTACTTATTATGTGAACAACTCTACAGGTATAGTAAACTTTCTTGTGTGTGTAAAGTCTATATGGTATAAGCAGCAGTTGTAGGAGGATATACAATGTATATAAGGAGAAGTTCAGTGTCTGTCATGCCCCTCAAAATTAGACTTCATTTTTTTAAAGATGATTTTTATATATTGTTCCTTCTTATATTGCTGTAACTCGTAATTGTTGATTGAATATTTTACACACACAATCAACAATTCGAATATATAAATTTTTTTGTGAAGACACAATATACTTACAATAGCATTAAAATTTTCTCCCTCACTCTCTCTCTCAACCTAGTCTTTAGGTCATGGTCAATACCCTACAGAAAACAATTCCTTCCCCCTGTAGTCATCCAAAAGTCTAAAATCCTGGAATAGGAATTTATAGGACCAGATTTCCTCATCTAAGCATTGGAAATTTATGTTGAGTTTTTTTTCATATTAAGAAAAAAATCCTTTAATCTCGTCACATATTCTCCTTCTTCTCACCCTCTCTTGTTCTCTCTCTTTCTACTAATGACATTTACATGTGTTCAATTAGCAGAATTGAAACACAACGCAAAACTTGCACTTTTCTTGGTAACTGATTACTTTGAGTCAAGTATTATATGTGCACGACGACGAAGACGACGTGTGTATTTGTTATTCGACAGAATCATGGAAAGCCTTTAGGTGGACTCATCGTAAATCGTAATTTTTTCTCTTCTCTCTCTCCTTTGTAATACAGTATCACCCTATACTATATGGATACAAACTATATAAGTATAATCATCAGTATATCTCCATCATAATTCTCACTCAATGAATTCTCTCTTCATTTCTCCTCTCTCTAGCTATTCAGAATTAGTAGCAGTATTCGAGTAATTGTAATTTGCACCTTTCAATTCAACTATGCTGAACACACAGTACTATATATCTGCACATAATATTTTTTTTATCATAATATATAAATCATCATAGATGATATAAGCTTCGTCTTGGTAATGACGGCGGCCGTTGTAAGTTAAGACGTGGCAAGATCCCTTTTTTATTGAAATAGAGAATAAACGTTCTAAAAATTCCATATTTCTGTCTGTCCCCCCTCTGTCTTCCTCTCCTCACGAGCAACCAGTCTAAAATGTGTACTATGTATGTATGCATCTATAAATCCCTGCCATCCTATAAAAGTTCACACTTTAGGTATTTTTATATATTGTATTTATATATATGTATATAATATATATATAGATATATATAGAATTGTGTTGTTAACTCATTCCTAAATTGTAATTGAAGCAACCAGTTTTAATCACAAGTGTTGACAACTCAACAGTCACAACACAATGAAATACTAGATAAAATAAAATTCATCAAACAAGTGATGGAACACCTGATTGAGGAGCGTATCATAGTCATAATATCTTCTATACTTTTTTTCTAGCGATTTTTTAATCACCTAACAATGTACCTACCTAACTGTATAAGCAGTAACTTTGTACCTTAACAAAAGTTTCCACACAGGAAATAGGACCGCGACTACACTCTCTAATAACTAATGATAATAATAATGTTGTTGTTGTTTCAAAGCTTTAACATTTAAAGTACTGACGATCAGAACCACAAGAATACAATTGGCCGTTCATTATCATATATAATATGATTTTACCAATATATCCCTTACGGGGTTTTGGCCTTTGGGCACAGTAAGTGTAACTAGTAAAATTTATATTTTAAAATTTAATATATTAGTCTATAATGTTGAACATAAAATGCAGAAGCTACTCTCGCAAAAAACAAAAATAAAAGAAGCCATAATAAAGCATTCAATACAGTAAAGGTTTTGGTACGAGACTCAGAAAAAAGCATTAATCAAATAATAATAATGATAATATAGTAGTATAGTAGTGTGTGTGTTTTTGTTAGTTTGTCGTTTCCGACTTTGGTCAACAACGGTGACAAGCAGTACAGCATAAATATTATTGTAGGTATGTACGAATGGGAATCGATCGAGATAAAATTATTAATAAAAAGATAAAATTAATCACCATATAATATTTTTAGTTGTTGTATAAATATTAGTAATTATAAAATTACTCGTAATTACATGTATCATTTTTTCAGAGAGATTGTTTCGGACGTGAAAAATCCATCACCCAAAGTTACAATGATTAAAAAAAGAAGAAGGAAAAAGAACCGTGTCGTGAGCACAGAATCATAAAACATCTACACACATGTATGTATGTACACAGTTGAGTTGTAAATCTGCTTATTCATATAGTTTTGTAGGTATATTATTAATGATTAAATTTCATTCTTGTTAGTACAATATATGTATTTATCATGAGGAATTATTTGTAAACTAAAACTCATCATCATATGATTAAAATTATTAATTAAAATATTAATATACTTTCGTGCTTTGAGAATTTGAGATAAGACTGTTTTTGTATTATATATAATATATAATTTATATGTGTGTACATGGACAACATTTAAAAATTAAAACTAAGTTTCATAGTATGGTCATAATTACAAGCAAGTCATTTGACAGGTTTTATAATGTTGTGTGTGTGTGTTAGATGCTTCAGAGCTTAACTGATTTCTCCCTTTTCTGCCTCCATATTTTAAATCCTTCATTTTCATCTTTTTTATGTAAACATTTAAGCCTAGATATAGGTACCACTTTTGTTTTGTATCATCTTTTGATTATTCAATTCGTCCCACACACATCAGATTACAAACATTTCATTCTGGAAGCAACAGTGAGAGCGAAACCATTCCATCTCCTCCCTTTCTAGTCATATATCCAATTAATTCATAATCAGACATCATCTATCATCAATCAATGTAAACTTCACGTATACATATTTGCTGAGAAAAAAATAAATCAAAGAGAAAAAAAAGAGAAGAGAGAACTTTCTGTGCCGTTGCAAAATCATCATTTCCCACGTTTGTAGACATTTGACATTACAGTCGAGATTTTTCATTACTCATATTATTTTATATATGGTAGTAACGCGTACAATGTACGACGGCTAACCAGGCTTTTACACTTAAATCTATCTAAAGAATATATTTTTATATATACCGTATGCATAATAGCATACCTAGTTGAAGACTTTATAATACTAGATTTTTTTATACTTAACAATATAACTATAGTAATTAATAATTATTATCACGACTTGTCGTACATTGCTACTTATTCTTAATATTGTTATACTAATTAAATTATATATTAAATGTATTTAGGTACATGAATTACAGTCTTGTCTCGTTGTCAAACAACGACAATGCAACGCCACAGGAAGACCAGTCAAATTATTTTTGTTTTCCCGTTTTTGTGTTTGAAAAAATTTGATTTCATCTTGCTCATCAACCTACTGCTAGTCGTAGAAGAAGATACGACACGGAACACCAACATTATCGAATTCCTCAGAGAGATCCCTTTTCTAAAACTTTCAACTACAACAACCAAAAAGTCATTTAGGTTAGGTACGTGTTCCCACTTGTACGAAGATAAGGAGCGAAAACACTTTTTAATTGTGTCATCGGCAATTTCATAATTGTATCGTTCAATGTTGAATATAAGATGTAATCACGATTTACTTTTTTTGGCTCTGCTTTATATATATGTATATTTTGGGAGAAAGAATTTTTTTAAGTAATTTACTTATGACTTTTTTTCATTTAAAATGTTCATAATAGGATTCTATTCTCATTTTAAACTAAGTTGGCATTCCTCGGACTAACAGTGAACTGATAAAAGTTTGTAAAACTGATTCATGTGTGAATGCAACAAAGTATTAATCTTATGGTTGTTGTTGATTATAATAAGACTTATTAGCAATAATAATACACTGCCAGAGTACGTACAGTCAACATACATATCAGTGTAGTCCCTCCAATATCAAATTACATTTGGTTAAACCAATCATTCAATAAGAAGGAATATACTCGTACAATGTATGTGTGACTTATCAATCATTATTATTAAATATCATTATACTACTAATATATATATGTATATATATTTATAGGAAAAATAATTAAACTATTACAGAGGTAATAGGACCATACATGATTATTTTGGTAATATCATTGTGTGTGTAAACTAAGAAAAAAACAAAAAAAAACATGATAACTACTACAACGAATTATTGAATTTCATGAGAAATGTATTAAAATAACATGCATAATATATATATAGGCAACAATATATAATATTGTACGTTCGCCGACGTTATTATTATTATTAAACTCTTTATGTACTACAAAGCAGGTAATGCATTTTTAGGTAATGCGCACTTGATTAATCATCATTATCATAATTCATAATTAGCATCAAAACTTTATCTACTACGGAAGTGTACTGTGGCATTTAAAATTCTGCTAATTTCACAAATCATATAGAAGAAAATACGTGGACACTCCGACCGCATCACCACTAAAAATTGATTTGCTTGTGTTAATGGGGTGGGTGAGAGAGGTGTTTCTATACTCCTTCTACAATCACTGTTTATAGCTCGAGTATATATTGAAATAATACGGTTCGTCTTTTTTTACATCCCTTATACGTCAAAAACAGAAAAAGGATAGATCACTCTGAGTCTTTCTTATATTTCCATTAAATTTAAATACAATACGTAATTATGTGACAACTAACAACACAAGCATACGTTGTAGTAAGAAGTTAAAAATCACGACAATATAATTATAATAATACTAGATAATAACATAATAAAATGTATTGGGATGATCATTATTTAAAATATATAATAATAATAATGCAGAGACAGACTAGGTGGTTTTGATTTGGATTATATAAGTTGCTTGTGTTTTCGCTCCTGTTGTCACATTTTTTGTTCGTATTCCTACATATAATAAACACGACCCCTCACCGACTAAAAGCATTCGAGTTAAAAAAAATTAGATAATAATATGTATATAAGTATGCATATGTATGTGTTTATGTACGTAGTTTTGTTGTTTTGAGATACGCAGGGCGTGCGTATCTACGTCTAAATATGAAAGTTTAGCTTGGATAAAACACAAGGCGGGTAGAGATTTTCAATTCACGACTTTTCGATTAGGTTATGGTTTTTGTATTTAAGCTGTCTCCCCTAGCAGATCACCAGGCAAGAGAGATAACGAGGATGGAGTCCTTACCCGGTCGGGAGCCCGGTCATGGTCTGGCCTGCAGAGGGAAATCAAAATTTGGATATTGAAAAACTTTCTACTTATTTGAAATTTAACCTATCCTACAAGTTCGTACAACCTACACACAAAAGTTGTGGTGTCGTAAGCGAGATTAATCTTTTTTTCAAAGACGAATAGTTCGTTTGTACGACGCCACTTTTTTCTCTGTTACGATTTTTGTATGCAATATTCTATTCATTTTGATGAATTTCGGCACAATCAGTGGTTGAACAAAAACTTGTCTTGCTACTGTAGACTACGTCGCACGTACAAATAGTAATACAAAAAAACAATTCTTACCATCCGGTGGTTCCCAATGGGCTTGAGGACCACAGACCTTGTGGACTATTATCACGGAGCACATTCCATGGGTTATCATTGCTCGATTGACGACTATTGCTGTTTCCTGACGCACTATTATTGGAAGTAGGCTGTGTGCTGTTCACTGACGCACTACCATTGAGCCCTTGTATGTAATTGTGTACATCAGCCTCTCCAGCAGTTTCTGAAATTAAAAAAAGACCAACGTTGTAGAAACGAAACAAAATAACAATAAAGTGAAAACTTGTATGGACATGAGTGTTTTTATAAATACGATATAGGTACAACTAATTCATTTTCATACCGGATAGTATAGTTGTATTTCCCAACACACAGTTGTTCAAAGCATTTTGAGCCTAAAATAGACACAAAGGTATTACACTTTTCCCGTCATATATTATTCATGGTACAAATACAGTACCGAAAAGAAAGTAAAGTACCGAACAAAACATACAGGTTATTGTACAATAAAGTAAACAATGACATACCTTAGCTGCTTCTTCCCGACTGGAATATCGAACGAGAGCCACACCATGACTCAAGTACAAATGGAAATTTTGAAGGGGTCCATGCTGCAGGCCTAAAATAAACAAAAAAAATACGTTAAAATTAAAGTCTTAAAAAACTAGTAATGCATGACACAAAATGTAAATAAATTGATTCATGTAATTGAAGCAATAACTAAAGATATTACAGACTGAAAATTGATTCATGGTTGAATCATTTTCATATATTTTGTAACGTAAGAAATGTGCATATTATAAAAGTGCATAAATTTGGTCTTACACAGAGTTTTCAGAGTGGAACCATCAATTTGTGGCGTGAGATTTCGGAGCAGTAACCAAAAATGAGACATGCCACCTTGATTGGCTCCCCAAGAAATGTTTGAAGTTTGATTTCTGTAGGAATTGAACGTATTTGAGTTCGTTCCAGAAGTCACATTTCCACTTGCTGGAACCGGAGTAGTTGGACCAGTAGTCTTTTTCGGTAATCCTGGAGGGGGTCGTCCTGCAGGAGCTCCTCCAGTACCTGACATAAAATCATCACGTATTATCAATTTGTTATTGCAACTTTTGGCCTTTAGTCAACACAGTTTAACAAGAACAACGAAATGTACTTGAATAATCCCAGAGGTCACGCGGCCGAACATCTTCTCGTGGACGCATATCATCCCACACTGCTTTCGTTGAATTCAATTTGGCCATATTGCTGCAATAAATAATCATTGCAAATAAGGCTTTGGATCAATAAAGGCTTGCTCTAAGAAAATATCATTTGTATTTTCATAGAACCATATGATAGTCCATTTTTATTAGCCTACTTGATTCCGGACGATGACGAGGATGTTGGTGTGAAGCTCCATGTATTGGAGCTGAGACTCAAGGGAACAAGAGAGTCAGACGACATTGTCGACGCAGCAGTCGGTGGAGAAGTATTTTTTGAGGAAAATATCTCAGTATTCTGTTAACAAAATTCCATAAAGTGAGCACATACTAAGAATGAACTTGATGTCTATTTTGTATACTGATGTATTTGTAGACATTTTGCTTACATCTTTTATGGCTGCTAAACTAAGTGGAGATCTCACAACCTGAGGAACAACATATCAAAGAACCAAAATTATAAATGACTGCACTTGTCATTTTCATAAATTTTGTTTGAATAAATTGTATAATT
>WJFB01001959.1:0-23909 GCA_009870185.1 Pygmarrhopalites habei
GATTCACTTTGTATCCCATCATAATGAATGCTGCTGTGCAGGTAAACATAAGTTTTTTGAAGCACATCATAAATATTTTAAAAAATATTTTTATATTTCATTTTGTAATTTTTAAAAATGCGTCAAAAAATCCTCGACTTTTTTTGAAGCAAGTTTGAAAATGTTTTCTGTATATTTAAAACAGCCACTTTGCCCAGTATGTGAGATGGAGGGTACAAAAACTTGTAAACCCTGTCAATCCGTCTCATACTGTAGTGTGGACCATCAACGTCAAGATTGGTCACGACACAAAAACCTTTGTGTCCCATACCTCATCAAAACTCATCCAGATCCACTTTTAGGTAAAGAATGGATTGCAGCTAGAGATTTGACTGCTGGAACTCTCTTACTACATGAAGAACCTCTTTATCATGCCCCACGATGGACACAATCAAATTTTGGTCACTCTGACAGTCCAGGAGAAAATGTTGATGACGAGAGGATCCCAAATTGTTTGACCTGTGGTTTATTCATGGAGGCTGAAAGAGAGAGACGATGCAGTCTTTGTCAATGGCCTATTTGTTCTACAGAGTGTGAACAAGTAAAATTTGTCCATATTTTTATTGAACTAATTTAACTGTCATAATTTGAGTTTAAAAATTTTTTGACAAAAATAGAACAATTTCCAATTTTTTTACAAATAGTTTTTGTTGTTTTAAAAATAATTTCAGGATCCAATTCATGCAATGAATGAATGCAAACTTTTCCATGAAAAAGATTTGAAATTCCCCCCACCAAGTTACATTTCTCCTGTAGAATTTTGTCGTCATCTTGGAATGATCCGAGGAATGGGTCTCAAAATCCATGATCCATCCAAGTTTGAAAAAATGATGGAACTCCAAGACACAGCAAGTATTCCAGGATTCCGTACGATCCATGAAGAATGTTCTGTTGAAATTACAGACCAATTAGAAAAGTTTTTGGGATCTTTGGAAAATAGAGAGGAATTTGAAAAATTGTCTAGGATAGAAAAAATCAATTCTTTTACTGGTCCTTTTACAACAACAATGGAGTAAGTTGTGAATGATACTCAAATTGTGACCATTTTATTTGTCACAGTTGAATCTTTCCAATTTTAAAAATTGCGCGGAAAATAACTATCAATTTAATTTAATTTTAATACCATTTTTAATTTTTAATTGTTGAAGAAACAAGGACGTGAGACTCAGCAGAAAGAATTGTAATCTCTACTTGGCAGCTTCTCGCCTTAATCATTCCTGTAGTCCGAATTGTACTTGGTTCCTTGATTCTTTTCCATCCTTCAAAATCCGAATCCGGACTCTTGTCGATGTGAAGAAAGGTCAAAGATTGACCCTTTGTTATGATACAGCAACAATTTCTGTTGGGACATTTAAACGTCAAAAACAAAAACTGGAAGAATGTGGATTTATGTGTCATTGCCTGTAAGACTCATTTTTGTAGTATTTTTAAAATTCCCGCCGCTGCTTTATTTCTACCTAGTTTTACGGTACCTAATATTTCTGTCTCAAAAAAACAGACGATGTTTGGATCCCACGGAACTCCAGTCCTTCATGTCTGGTTTTACTTGTCTCACTTGTAAAGACGGTGCCCTTTCTCAGGGTCAAGAATTTGGAACAGTTCTTCCAGAGGAGCCCTTAGACCTGACCCCGATGGCTGTTTGGAAATGTGATCGTTGTGGAGTGAAGGGAGAATCCCAAGAATTTTTGCCCCTTGCCGAGATGGTGGCTGAAGAACTAGAGAAAGGACCTCCAGACCCTTTGGAAGGAGAAGAAGAAACGGCAGGACAGAAGAAGAGTGGATTTTTTCAAAATTTTATTGGCAAATATGAAAATAATTTGTTACACAAGAACCATTGGGTCCTTCAAAAAGCGTATCAAGAATTATGGCGAGCATTTCACAATCCTCCACCTTTAGAAGAAGCGATAACGCTAGAAGTGATTCAAAAATCTTTAGACATGATTCTATATTTTCTTGACAATATGCGAGTCACATTCCCTGGACTCTCCACTAAAAGAGGTGAGTCACGTGAATCGAAATGGGTCACAAATATTTTTTAAAATAAATTTTCTTCATTGTTATTAATGGTTGACATTTTTTGCACGATTTTCGGACAGTTCGGTGTTGGTATGACCTGATGTGTGAAATCGAGTTTATGCTCAAACAATTCGAGTCCAACATGGAAAAGACTGACATTGTCCGTTACGTCAAGATTTGCCGGGAAGCTCAAGACATTTTATTAAAGTATAAGAGTACAATGTTGGGAGAGGAAGATGAAATCTCATTTTTTGGCATGGAATTTTTGAAAAAAAATATTGCAGACTTTTGTGACAAATACAAATCTTATTTGGACTAAATAAATTTGTACACACTAATTTTGTGGAGTCACAATCCTAAATGACCCCCTGCCTAAAAAGTTCTTTGACAACATGTACAGCGGTCTTTTTAAATTTGGCATTATTAACCAATCCTGTCGACATGCTAGCCATCTCTGTCAAAAATTCCTTGTCTCCACTGATCTTCTCGAAGTCCACCGCGTCCTCTGGATCATTGAAGACAATTGGAAACACCAAAAGTACTACAGTAAAACCATAGACTTTAGCCCGATAGAACCTTCTGGTCAACTCCGTCAGGTTGAAATCCTTGGGTGGCTCTACTTTGAAATTAGAACAGATTCCGACGAAAGTGTTGTGGTACAATTGCAAAAGTTGGTCACTATAAAGTTGCCATGGAGATGGATTGACACTGGAAAAGAGTGCAAACATGAGGTCAGCCATGGGGTCAGACTCCATACAGGTTTGTAAATCCAGTAGGACAACCTCGATGGGATTTGAGTGGTCATCGTAACGGAACATCATGTTGTCCAGTCGACTGTCCATGTGGATCACCGTGTCCCAGGAATCTGGTCAAAATTGGTCAGAATTTAGGTCAAAACATTTGAAATTTGATCACAATTATGTGGTAAAACCTGCATCCGCCATTTTCAAGGTTCCGCGCGCGTACTTTTTGCAAGCTAATCGTTGCTGCTGCTAGAAGTTTAAATATGGCGGAGTTGACAATCTCTTGATCTTTTCGACCATTTTGGTTAGGTTTGACCGGCTCTGGTTGGCAGATAAGTAATTTGGTACAACTGACCTTCATCCTCTTTGACCTCTCCTTGTATTCTAAGACAATTATCCTTGGTCAATCCAGCTGCTAAGACAGTTGGTGACTTTTCCCCGACACCAACGTACAAATCCATCATTGCGGTGGCCTTTGACCTCGCATTGTCCACAGCTTGTAGTAAACGTTTTCTTTCATCTGCATCCGACACTTCAGCTTCGATGGCTTGTTTGAAGAGTATGCCAGATTTCTCGAACATGGGTTCAAAAGATTTGGCGGTCAACCTTTCAAAATGGCCCACTTTAAGAAATAGCATTTTACTGGTAATTGAAGACAAACCCAATTTAGTTTTGTATGCCCAAGTCATGGCGTGTAATTTAGCTTGAGCTTCAACGACCAATTTTGAATGGGCCAAATCGAAACCGGACAAACGATCGGCTTGTCTAAAACCCCGGGTTAAACGGAGATTCTCCATTATGATGCAGTTTTGAAGAAGATCATCGCACAACCATGATTCTGTGTAAATTGTTATGTAAATTAATCGGATTCTTTGAAAATAATCGCCAATAGCCGGAATTGAATTTTTTACTCACCTTCTTTACTGTAGTCGACAGCTCGACCATAAAAGAATTTAGGGAATGGTAAAGTAATTTCTTTCGCTCCATCTTCGTCCATCAATTTTTGTTGAAATTTAGTCAATTCTGGTATTAGAGAGTCGTACACACGCAACTCAGTTTCAAAAAGATTGGCTTGTGCCAGGAATTCTTGGCGGGTCGAATTTGTCGGGTAACATTTGAGAAGAATATGATTTTTAGTTTCGGAATTTTTGGTCTGAATTTTGATACTGTAGAGGAGACTACTGTAACCATCTTGAAGACCTGAGCCGGAATTGACAGTAAAGCTTTCAATTAGTTCCCCTAGGGCTTCCTCCAAAAATTCGCGGGTGATTTGTGCCATAGTTTAATACCCTTCGTACTACAGTACGAAGGTAGTGTACAGTGGGGGTGTCAAATGGGAACGTGTGGGAGTCTCCCACTGGGAGATTAGTGTGTGTGTGTGTGATTTTATGGAGTTTTGTTTTGAAACTATGGACAAATGTAGCCAACGGGAAAAAAGCTGTATAAATGAATAGATGCAAATGCAAGTGTGGTCATCATCATTTCAAGTGGTCCACTTGAAGTGGCAGCACAATTACAACATTAATTTTCCTTTACCTTGACTATAATTGACACTACAGAGGTTTATGTAAGAATTTCATAGTGGAACATGAGAACGACACTCTCATTGTGTGTGGGTGAAAAAATTGTGTGTTGCCAATTTAAAAATCATTTTGTTGTATGTTGGGTGTGTGTGTGGTTTAATCAAGTGTCAAGGGAGAAGATGCTAGAGTGTAGTGATTGACGACTCTCATAGTTTAGGGTGGACAGTCAGTGAAATACAGTCAACTTGGGTGGTCCTTCAATGGGAAAAACTAGCAGACAAGAAATTTAATGCGTAGCTTCCATAGAGTTACACTATGTACCTTTTTGGTAGCGTCAGCTTTAATTACGAACCTCCTCTGCTCCACGAGGACCACCCAAGTTGACTGTACTTGACTCACAGCTTCCCTTCTCGTCAGTCAGGAAATAACGAATAAATAAATTTTGACTTCTCATATTATTTTGATTTATTTCAAAACTCCCACTCCTCCCACTCTACACCATTAACTACCAATAAATTTGGCGCAGACAAAGCATGTAGTGAATCCACTCTAAAATACACACAGCTAAAGACAAAATTATTCCTGCTGTCATGATTGCAAATGCCATGCAAAGCTCCGACATTGACTGTGGTCGATGATCCAATATCTCAAAAGTACAATGCAAATGGGATTTCTTTCGATAGCCAATCGTCAGTTTTTGCAGTATTCCTCTCTCCCAAATTTCCAGCGTCCTTCATTATTTTTTCGCATCATACAAAAAAATAGATTTTAAAACAAATTGTAGAAAATTTAATGTAATGAACTCATTTCAAAAATCCGCTTCGCTTCCTTACTTGATATTAAGAAGTTCTTTGAAAGGAGAAGACTTGTTGACCGCCATAGCAGCCAAATGTGGATACTTGCTAACTCGAATCAATCCAAAATTTTCACAAGCCTCCTTCTCTGTCCAGTGAAATTCCGAATTTGTGGCGGTAGTCAGCGTTTCGTAAAAATATTCTGGATAAGAGATAATAGCAGCTTGAAAACCTCGGGATATTTTCAATATGGCAGCAACCATGTCTTCTACAGTGTTTAGCATCGTCACTCTCTGCCTTTGCCCAACTGCCAACTACTTGGAGCGGGAGTTTTAAAATATATACAGAAAATTATTTCAACGAGAGAGAGAGAGAGAAATTAAAATCAATTTAAAAAGTTGAGTTACAGTCAGGCACAGAGACCCTTATTCGATCTCCAAGGACCCTTCGTTGACCCCTTGAAAGGGAACAGAGCTAACAAGTGCCAAAGACTCAAATTCTTATGTTTCTTGAAGGAACTTTCTTCATAATTTATGAAAGACAAGTTTCCAAGTTCCTGTCATTCGCCCGCGCGCGGACCCCTTAAGTTAAGGGCCTTAAGTACAGACTGGCTGTGACATTTGGCACTGAAATTTGTTCCTTTCAAGGAAATAGTCAAAGAGCCCTTACAGATCAGAATAGATGGCCTTGACTGGATCATACTTGAGAGTCTGGATGGATATCGACCGGGAAATTAAAATCCAGTTCCAAATAAAAATCGTAAGATTTGTTGAGAAGATATTCAAAAGTGACCCCTCCTTGGTTTTCGAGGACAGACAATTGCGATGTAATTGTCCCGGAATAGGCAGCATACAAAAGGAAACCGGAAAAGGATGCAACGAGACACAAAATTTTGAAGGATATCCGACCCCTTGACAAGGATGACAGTTCATGCCAACCTAAAGTTTTTTAAAAAATTCGCTAAAATTTTGTCTTTGACAAAGAATCTAGGAAAAAATGGGAAAAGCCACACTCTTAGAAGCGAAGGGAAAGTTTCCCCGGAAAATGGCGAAATGTTGCCCGGAGGAGTGGAACTTATACCGGAGACTTGAGGAGAAGTTAAAGTCATTTTCCACGGAAGAAGGTCAAAATTGGGGGAAAGAGTGAAATTGTCCCTGCAGCTCGGGATATTTTCCCTTCTTCATTCTTGGGGGGAATTTGTGGGCTCCTCCGGGGAAAGCAGTTTCCTTCTTTTCCCGGGGAGAATTTTTACCTTCTGAAGGGAAACTTTCCCTCATTCCCTATAAAATCCACTTTCCACCCAACATTTTTACTTCCATTTTACGAGTGCAGTACTAGTTAATGTTTTTCATATTTCCCGGGAAAATTTGAACTCTTGATTTACCCTGCTGACTCAAAGTCGCTATAGCCAGCAAGAAATCCAAAGGTATAGTTGAATAGCAATGGAACGAATTTTTCCTCTCTTGATCTCCTGGCAGCCATCTCGAAAATTGGTTATTATTATATAAATCCACTGACTCTCGACGCCGATTCGGTTCACCCTCTTCAGCATTGGCTGAGAGAACTCTTCTGAATAAGGAAAGGGATGTCATCAGAACGATGAATTGGACAATAACGATGAACCAAAGGGAACGAGAGAAAGGACTCAGGAAAAATTTCCACTTTGGGTCACCCGTCCGTATAAATCTTGCCTCTAACCTTAAAATTTTTTTTTTAGATTTTCCACATTAAATTCGAATGCAAAAAATGCAGTTAGAAACATACAATAAGAAGCGGGTCAAAATCTTCCAAAAATTCGATGAACACAGTTCGACAATGGAAGATTTCATCCCCACCCATGAAAAATATAATTTGTACTATTTCGTACCAATTTGCTGAAATGCCATGACCGAATTGGACAAACTCCATCTTGTAATCTGCAATAATGCTGAGTGAAATTGAAATGTCGGCTGTCCCTTGTGCCAAATAAATTTGCATCTCTACCATTTTCTCACTTTCTCCATCCTCCTCCATTTCTCGTTCGTTTCCGGACGTTTCTGAATCTTTGAGCTCTCCATGATTTTCTTTTGATTCCAGCATGTACGCTCCAATTAGTGCATTTTCCCTGCACAATAATTACAATTAAAAATAACGGGCTGCTCAAATTAAAATTTAGAATGGAAATAATTAAATGTTTACGTGAAATTTAGTTCGTCACGAAATATTCGGTAAATGTCGACAGCATAGCCAGCCTCCAGTTCATTGTGGATGTGTCCATCCTTGTCTTTTCTGAATCGAATCTCCTCTCTGTATGCTTCGTCATGCTGCATCGTAATTTCATCAAAATCTTTATTTCTTTTCTCTAATTAAAAATTTAAAATCAAGTTGCGATTTTTTTAAAAAACAAATTGCGTACGACGCCAGTGGCGGTGATAGTAGTTCCCTGGAAATCTCTCCGCCTCTTGTATTTATACTTTAAGAATTCCTGGACAAAACCCACTGCAGAAATATCCAAGTCAAGGAGACTAGCAAATTTTAATTGTTTTAAACTGTACAATTCCCACAGTGAAAATTTTCCCTTATAATTTCTACTATTCACGACAGGATTTGTAGAAGCTACCAACAGAACATTTGAATTGAGTGGGAAGTTTTGAATAATTCTGTCAATTTCTTTAATCTCTGGAGTAAACCAACTTCCAGTTTCTCCAGACGAGAGTGACGACTGCGGAGGATGACTAGTGAGAGGATACGGCCATAAAATAAAAATAAAAATTGAATCCCATGCCAAAGGAGTATTTTGGAAATTCTGGACAATCTAAAAAAATTTGGGGAAAAATGTAAAACAATTCATACAATTTTAAATTGAAAATTTTAAAAATGTACTCAAGTTTTTTTAATTCAATTTGTACGGTTACTTTTGGTAGGATTTTTAAAAGCCCCGCTTCATCAAATCCATTCAAAATGATTATCAAGTCTTCATTCCTTGGTGTAATGCGAATTGAGTGGAGATTCCCCAACAATTGGATATCACAGTGGATTTCAGCAATTAAAAAACAATTTTCATTTAAAAATTTCATCCCTGGTCGAGTGGAAGAGGAAGACAAATTCCCAGTGTAAATTAGACAATGGGAGAAAGTGGAAGGCGGGATTTTGGAGAGGAATTGTGTTTGCGATAATGAAAATGCAACTTTATTACTGCACATCATTAGATTTAAGATGAGGATTAAAGTCGCAAATAGTTTTAACCGTAAGTTATTCATTTTTGTGTGGGAAATTTGAAATAAGTGCTCTCCTCTACTTTCACCTTCAGTCAAGAGTTGTGTGTGTGATCGTGGCACAATAATGTCTCCATTTTAGACGCCATTTTGTGACAGAACCAATCCTTTTTCTGATGATGAATGTTTATGGAAAGACTGAAAAGACTGGATTCGTGCGTCAAGTTGAATGTCATTGATATTCATGATGACCTGATGTTGTTCCAGGAAGAGAGTGAAGAACAACATTGTCTTGTATGGAAAGTAAAGTAAATTTTGTTAAAAGGAGGAAAAGCAAAGGAAAGAATTACTCGGAACATCCATTTTTCTCAACCGGCTGAGATAACAGAATCCAATCATACTAATGCATTTTGATAATGGACTACTGTCTAGTCCATGTACTGAATCCAAGTTTGATTTGACGACGATGGAATTACAACTTTTCAAAATTCGTTCTGTTGTGTGTGACATCATATCAACAAATACACTCTTAATTTTGAGTCAAAAGATTAGAGTGGAATCTGATTTTTGTACCCCAGAGTAGAAAATATTGATCCAGCCAACAGTAAAGATATTTTCCATTCTGCAGCACAAGACTTCCATTCGAGAGTGAAAATTGTTGACCCCTCGAGTATAAAATTGGACTGGAGGGTAGAATTGTTGTACTGGAGAGTGGGAAATATTTGTTGTGTTGGTGGGGTCAATATTTTCTACTCATCCTTCACTCAGCCTCCCCCATCCCAATCCCTACACAATTTTCCACTCTGGGGTACAAATTTTTCCAGGAAATTTTAAGAGTGTAGCCAAGGGAAGTATATAAGAAGAGCTGCGTTTCAGAATTTTTAAAAAAATCCACATTAGTGAAAAGGAGATAAAATTACATAAAAAATGTTATGCAGGTATAACGTCATCATTGGGAAACGAGAGAGAGAGAGCCTCTCTCATCTCAGAGAGGTAAATAGCCTGAGAAACTGAGAATGAACTTGGAAGACCAATTTGTTCCTCCATTATTTGATTACACGTAAATGAAATGCATAAGAAGTCCATTGTTTCAAAAAACAAACACAGAACGTGCATCCCCCAATGAATGAGTGGGTGGTCTATGATGATGTAGCGAAAGCTAATTATTTAATTTGTCCACGCACGCACGCAACGTCATATTATGCTATATGGCATATTATGGCATGAGAGAGAGAGAGAGAAGAGTATGACATAAAAGTGAACCATTTTGTTCGAGTAGTGTGTGTGTCCTGGTCCAATTAATCCACCTCCTTCATCCAATTGTTTGTGTGTGTGTGTGTGTTTTGTACTTACGCAAGAGTAAGACTTGAGTTGTCAAAACTTTCACTCAAAACTGAAGGGTCAGTTTCTGTCTTTGTCTCACCCTTACCTCTTGTGCACTTGAACCATCAAATTTCATGGTTATACACAAATCTATACGGTACTCCACAAATCCTTTCTCTCGCCCACACACACATCCCTCGTCTGCAATTTCTAAATTAGTTTCTTTCTTGGTCTTCCCTTTTTTCAGCATCAACATTTTGTGACGAATCCTTCAAAAATTAAAATTAGGAAGACAATGTTTACACACAAAAGTTGACATCATGAATTATCCGAGTCGGACCGGGAAGGTCAAGTTTTAAAAATACAGAACAACTACACAAATATTCACAAGTTTCCAGTGATTTTTTTGCACAACCCAAGGACAAGTGAAATGTATACTTTTGTTACTGTGTTCAAACAAGGAGATGGATAACCTCGTCAAAATTTTTCGCACGTCAAGATTTACAAGTATTAAATTTCACTGCAAAATATTTCCTGCTCTTTTATGTCCATTATTTGAGTGAGAAGGAGAGTGAGTAAGGAATTACATGCAACCAGCAGGTAAAATCAAAAACAATTGCAATATGAATTCCTGAAATTATTAATTAATTTCTTTCCTTTTAATTAAACTTAATTCAAATGCCATCCTTCACTCTTAAAATAGAAGGAAAAATGTTGGGTGGAAAGTGGAGTTTATAGGGAATGAGGGAAAGTTTCCCTTCAGAAGGTAAAAATTCTCCCCGGGAAAACAAGGAAACTGCTTTCCCCGGAGGAGTCCACAAATTTCCCCCAAGAATGAAGAAGGGAAAATATTCCGAGCTGCAGGGACAATTCCACTCTTCCCCCCAATTTTTACCTTCTTCCGGGGAAAATGACTTTGCCTGCTCCTCAAGTCTCCCGTTCAAGTTCCACTCCTCCGGGAAAAATTTTACCCTTTTCCGGGGAAACTTTCCCTTCTCTTCTAAGAGTGAAGGAGAAGCTGCGAGTCAATTGCAAATTGCAATCAACTTGGGTGGTCCGCATTTGAAGAAGGAACTTCGTAGGCCAATCTGAAGCTACACATTAAATTTCTTGACTGCAAGTCTTTCCCATTGAAGGACCACCCAAGTTGACTAAGAGTGTTTGAAGGAACCTATTATTTTATATCTTATTCACGTTACAGAAATGAAGCCCAGGATTTTATTACTTATCCTTGTCTGGATGATCCAAGATGCCAAATCATACTACTCTCCACCCAATCAATATTCACCTAATCATCAAGTAAGTTCCAACACACATCCACCTCCTCCTCCTCCAAACCATCTGGATTACTACAGTCATCACACATTCCCAAATTCTGAAGCGCCTTACCATTACCAAAGGCTACTACAAAGTATCCCTCAGTCCCCACCAGAATCCCGATACAAAGTCCCATCACACCAGCATAAAACCCAAGACTCCATTCAATATCATCACAACTTTCAACACCAAAAAAATCAGCAAAATTTTCAACAACAACCACAACAACAAAATCAGTACAACTTTCAGCAGCAACAACAAAACCAGGAACCAATTCAGAATATTCAGCCAGAAAACTTTCCCATACAAACCTACCACCAAACTCCTTCAGTAGGCCAGACCACTCACGAAATCCCACAGCAGCAACAGCAGCAGCAAAATTATCAAGACTTCATAACTGACTTGCAATCAATTTACCTAACACCCCCACCAGAGAACCCTCAAGTCCCACAGTTTTACACAAACTACTACGAAAACCCAGTCCCACCTCAAAATCACCAAGTGTCCCAACTCGTCCCTTACCAAGGACCAGGAGAAGAGATTCAAGTCCAAAACGAGGGACCCTATCACGTTAACAGTGGTCCACAAATTAATGAACTCCAAGGATCACAAGAGAATTGTCCAGGAGAAATTCCTGAACAAAACTTGTCAATTCAAACGACACCGCCACAAATTAATGACGAAACCCGTCAACAACAAGAAAACCATGCAGAGAATAGCAAACAGTACAAAATCCCACAACAACAACAGCACCCCAATAATGAAATTCCGTTCAAAAATGTCCCACACCAAGAAACCTTTGTTGACATTGAACAAGAGAGTCACTACGAACTTCCACGGTCTGTGACCGACGATGACCTCTACTCAAATTCTTCTAGAGAGCATGAAATGGCGGCTGTATTCACTGCCCTTAACCTCCCAGTTGATTTTGCAACGCCAAAGGACAATCGTAAATCTCCTGACATGTCTACACGTCAACCTCATCCCATTCCCAATTTCCATAGACATGCGCATGCGTATGAGGAATATCCTGACGTCATACATGAGTACAATTATGACTACGAAGTACCATCTCAATATCATCACATTCATATAAAGGGACATCCAATCCAACATCAAAAACCACGTCGTCATCCCCCAAAAGGTCATCGCCCTCCTCCTAGGATGCGGCCATCAGGACCACCACCAGGTCATCCTGATGTCATGAAGGGTGACATCCGACAGCAATTACATATGGCATCCCAGTCTAAAACAAATATTTTTGGAAGGCTTGTCCGACTTGTCCTGGCAATTGCGAGTCAAACATTAAACACTGTCAAGCCATTAATTGTTGGGATAGTCAACAAAGGGGCGGAAACAAGTTTGAATGTGGCCCACGTGACCTCTCATGTTGCTAACCATATTCCGGCGGTGAGTTTAAAAACCATTGAATCTAAAAAGTTTGATGCTGAAAAACATTTTTTAGCAAGAAGAAAAAAAGAAAGCGATGTGACAAGAATTGAGAAATTTTTTTTCTTGATAGGTTGCTGGAGCAAAGGCGGATTTTTTGAAAAATTTAGGAGATGCAAGTTCTAGGTTTCTACATGACATTGCCTGGTTAATCCATTCTATTTCTACAAGGAATTTGATTAATGCTCAAAAACTCCCACACACATTTGACCTTTTGACGGATACAGGAGAACAACTGGTATTAAGTTTATGCACTGTGGCTCAAGGTTTGGCTGACTCTACTCATTTCATTGTGTCAGGGGTGAGTGACACGGTCAAGATTAAAGGGAAACTTGTGAAGGGTCTGGTAGGCGGGGATTAGTATGTAAGAAAATTGTACACAAGTCTCTACAAGACTTTGACATGGGAATCAATTTACGTTTGGAATAAAATTCGAAATGGCGTTTTATGTTTCTGATTGTAAATAAATACTTCTTTACACAAATACAAACTGCACACACACTGCATTCCTTGTAAAACTCAACCTTTGTTCAATTAATTAAAAACATGACTCCGCGTGTCCCATGATGGCCAGACTTTGATTCGCCGAGGACATTCAATCTAATTCTGCAGGATGACTGGATGAGTCAAATAGCTTTTCTCCTGATTCTCCATGCCTTGATGGCACTTCATTGACAATGAACAAGTTGTCATTTCCTCCTTCAATGAATACGTCATCCGCTCTGAGATGATTCCTCTCTGCAAATCAAGTCAGACTTTTTTGTAATACAGAATCCCTATTTTTGCTCCTCCGACTCCTAGTTTTGAGATGTCGTTTCTGACTCAAATTGTTCACATTAAATTTAGCTATTCGTATTCATCACTACAGTTAAAATCCGAAATGCCAGCCTCCATTTTTTTGGAAATTCGAAAAATTCCTCCAAAGCACGGTAGTCTCGGCTGCGACTTCCTAATAGTAATTTCCTTCACAAACTGCCTTCATCTTCAATCTAACTGTCTTCAACATTAAAGTTGAACCATTTTCCTCTCTTGTTAGACACATTTTGATTTGATCTCTACCATTAACTAATTACAATTAAAATCAACTTTGTAAAAAAAATTCTTTCTCGCATCAAAATCCTTCCCTTTCCTTTCCCCTTTTAATTATAGTTAAACCTCAATTTACATCCATATTTAAGTACCAGTTACAGCTATGAAAAAACAATTTTCAAGGCAGTTAAAAATATTTTTTAAAAAAATACTTAAATCTACTACGCACTTTCTCTGACTATTTTCAATTGTGTATGTGTGTTCGGAATCCGAATTTCGGATGAGTATGTACATGATATGTGGTAGATAGCGGATTTTTCCTGAAGGGTCCTGGACCCTTTAGGTATATAGTCACTTTTGACATGACCTCACATGAGGAAAAATACTTGTTCCGGGGCCATTTTAATACTTCTGGGGGAACCTTTCATGACTCTTCTGGGGCATAAAAAGGATTCGCTTGTTTACATGAAAAGTAAGAGAAAATGTGTCTCTGTTAATTAAAATGTTGATTTAATTGTTGAAAATATTTGAAATAGCAGTCGCTATTATGGCCAGAACAGATGAACTTTGGTTCGTAGAGAGAGAGTAAGACCCGTAGAAGCCATTTTAACCTTTTAAAATGCAAAGTATTTGGTCCATTTTAATCCAATCCAAAATGGAGTTCACAGTCAGGGGTAAAAATGGTCCAGCCCTCGACCTCGCCTCCTCCTTGTCCCTCCTAATAAAAATTAGCAAACTCCCTGGGTGGTCCCCAAGGGAATAGTCGAGCAGGGAAAGCGTGGGTGGTCTCAAACATGTGGAATCCTCAGCAATCGACAGCCTGTCATTTGCTGAGTCAGTGTCAATGCACGTGCATGACTTTTCAATAAAAATCCGGATTTTTTCTCAATTACTTGATACGAATTAATTTTTTTCATGATTTTAATCTCTTATGCGTGTCGATCGACAATTTTCAACGTAATACAAATTATTTCGAACTTCAACGTAAATTGTGCATAATAATTACAAAATTATTTATTCTTCTTGTCTCCTACATTTTTCTTACTCACCCCAAAAACCTTCCTCACGACGAACACAAGGATCAACTTGAGAACCCATAGAGTCAAAAGGAGGACCAAGAAAAGGGTTCCCAGTGTGTCCAAAGAATGATACTGGAAAAAATTGAGGTGTCTCGCAGCTGACCTTAAATGCTTTGCCCCTTTATGTCTTATCAGATACTCGGACCAGTACACGGCACGTTCCAATGGACTCTCACTTTGGTCCCTGAATAATGTGGACAGTTCCTTCACTTTCAAGGAGAATCTAGAAATTTTCAAAAAATAAATAAATAAAATTGATTAGAATTTCACTGTAATTTCCAGAAATGTATTCACAGTTTGAAGATGTCAGCTTCTCGCATTCATTTTCAAATTCTTTGACCATTTGTTTTAAAAAAAGATTACTCACGACTTGTCGTTGAGAACTGTATTAATGGTTTTGGTCAAACTCTCTTCGGTCATGGTCAAAATTTCTACACTCAAGCCGTACCCAGCTCGCTCAGCCTTTTTGACATTCAAATCCTGGTCAGCTGCAAGATTTTAAAATGAAAACTTAAAGAATCCGGTCGTTGTGTAAAAAATCTACATGCCGAAAAATAATTTTCAAAATATACCAAAAATCGGGATACCGACGAGAGGGACGGCATGGTAGGTGGCCTCTTGTGTTGAGAGTAGACCACCGTGTGTTATAAAAAGTTTTATATTGGAATGAGCAAGGATACTTTGTTGTGGAGCCCATTTTACCAGTTTCACGTTTGGCGGGAGATGTTCCATTGTGTCACTCTCCCATTTCCAAATGACTCTGTAGTTTTCACAAATTATATTCTTCTAATTAGAACCAATTTTGAACTAGACATGTCAACTTATACAAATTTATTTTTGTATTGCCTACCTTTGCTTAAGTTTAGCAAAAACGTTGACAAAAATTTTCCTTTTACTTTCTGGCATGTGATGTCCTTGAACGATACTTCCAAGGCTGAAGAAAATGAAACCTTCCTTCGCTCCACTCACAAAGTCTTCAAGGTCCTAATGGATATAAGAGACAGCAGACAGCATATTAAAGAAGTGGGAAGTTTAAAATACCCTAAATAGTTTGTGTGAAATGCTGTCGTCACTTTTGGCAAAGGTTTGGCTGGGCCGCAATGGAGTCCACCAATCTATTAAAAAATTTAGGAAAATAATGTAGAATAATTTGCAAATATATGAATGGTAAAGAGGGAGAGGGAACGTTCAAAATTTACCTCCAGAGTGTCGGGCATGTTGGGCCGTGGAAAAGTGAGTGTAAAATGACTGTTCATAAAAATCATGCTTGTATTCTTACAAATGTCCCACATTCCAGGTGTGTCTTGACCCAAGTATTGACGGTAGAGAGCTTCGTACTTTCCAGTGAACATGAGGGCCAGTAAACCATCCATGAAAAGGTTGAATGATAAATTTAACATCCTTTCCAAAAATGTCATGGTGTCACTCAACTCGATGAAGGGGGATGGTACGAAGGAACCAGGGAGTCTCTGTACAGCAGAAAATAATTAGCAAATTCTCTAATTGTGTGCGGAATTTAAAATTTTGTTTACAAGTCCAATTTGTTGGACGATGTGGCTTGGAGCTGCGAGGGTTGAAACGATGACAAATGGAGCATTCAATTTGTGAAGAAATCCGAAAAAACAATCGTTCATCAACATGTCTATGAAAACCTAAGGAATTTACCAATAAAAATTGGTAAATTGTTTACTCAAATCAAAAATTAGTTTCCCAGTGGGCTAGGCTCGATTTTTTCCCGGAAATTCAAACGTTTGATTTGCCAGTGGTAAAAAATGAAAGATGGTAAATATGGAATAAGCTGTACCAGTGAAAAATTGCCTTGGGTGAGACCCATGAAATCCGGGTGTTTGTACAGGTCATGACATCCATCCCAGATAAAATCCATGTTCATCGTCACCATTCCAAGGAACCCGCCCTCACGGAGCTTCAACCAAACAACAAAGTTGTATTTAAAATTTTGACTCATAATTCAAACTAACAAAATGTTCTCTTGATTCTCTTAATAATTAGAAATATTTCTGATGTGCTTAAAAACTTTGAGTATTGAGTCGGGATTTACGACGTCAAAAAATCTCAGAAATTCCATGAATTTTTCAAACATTTTGCAATATTCGGAATCTTGAGTCAATATTCTTGACTTCTATTTTACCTTCAAGGGATTCCCCATGGACTCTACAGACTTCTGCCATATTTGTACTGGTGCCATTTCTCTCACATTAGAATGCATAGGCTTGGAAGGGAGATGACTTGACACGACTGTCACTTTGTGTCCCTTCTCTGCCAAACCCTTAATAAGAGGGTCGAAAACGTTCCGGTGACTTTTGGAAGAGATTGGAAGGAGAAAGAGAACATTTTCTGCGCAAACGGTTTGGAAAGTTATTGCTAGTATTATTGTCACATTTAGTAATAGTTTTAATTCCATTTTTGAAAAAACAGTTTATCTTTACTAGTACTTAATTTGGGTTGTCACAAAATTCTCTGTGTTTCTCTGTCACTGTCGATTGAAATTCGGAGGTGGAAAACGATATGAATGCAACACGTGAAAAATTAGGAACACACACAATTATTGGAAGCACCGGCAGGAAGAAAGGCCGATGAGATTTTAATCTCAAATTATATCAGACTGCTTTGTTTATGTCGGTGTGTGTGTACACGCGTGTGTGTTGTGTTGTAAATTGTTGGTCCGTCTAATCAGGAGTGGATGACAAGGAAATTGCGATAACATGCTTAGAGACTGGGAATCAAAGCATGATTTCCATGTTGAGGACTAATGCGTGGACAAAGATCATCTTTGAAGTGTTGGTCGTGTGTGTGTGTGATTATATTTAATTGAGTCCGTCCTTGAATGAGCCGAAGCATCTTGTTCCTTCCATTGCATGGCATGCAGACTCCTTTGAAGTGAATTGATGGGATGATGCATGGAGCCATTGTAATTATACACATAGGTCTCCCTCCATGCTAAAGATTATGCAAGGATGACGTGAAAACATTAGATCTTGAATACCTTTTTTTAAGTCTGGAGGTTGGATTTGGATTTGAGGGGGGAGGGAGGTTTGGAAGTGACAAGGACAAATCTTTCTGTGTGTGTGTACAAAGACGCTTTTTGTAGTGTAGTATTGGGAAGTGCTGAATTCTCATTCTTATTGGTTTGCAATCACCTACTGGATTTGACCTCTGTATAAGGGTCTACGTGAGAGTACTTTTTAAATGAACGGTCGAAAAGCAAGTCAGGAATTAACCAAATGGTAGCCAGGCTACTGTAGTCTAAATACAAGCCCAACTATGGTATTCAAAACTGGCTAACTCTTTTGACCACCTCTGAAATTCAGAGTCCAGAATTTTCGGACACTGACCATCAACAATGTCATTCAAGACAAACTTTTCGACAATCTCAAAGGCTCAGAGGTTCCTTTTTGATATTTAGGGATTCAAATTTTGATGGTTCTCTTAAAAGGAACAAGTCTGAGTCACAAGGACCCAAATCCATGAGAAAATAGAATTAATTCTTTTGAATTTTCATAGCTAAGGATTTTAATAACACTTTGTATTAAACTCCAATTTTATTCCTGTTTGCGTGTTCAAAATCCAAAAAGTTTATTTACAAATTGTACGCTATTAAAAGTTAAACTAAATCCGTTGTGAAAATTGTTTGTCCAGGATCATTCTCACAGTCGACTCCTCTCACTCGTGACTCGTACTTGTCCCTTCCATCCTTCAGCCTTTTTATCAAAATTCAAAAACAATCCAAATTAGTAAACCTCTTTCAAAATTTTGTTACTCATTAATATTAAGTGTAGTAAAGTAAAAGAAAATCACGTGCCATTTCATCCTCGAGTCACAGAAGAATTTGTTGTATCTGAGTACCAAGTAATTATTTGGATTACTCAAGTACCCTTCAAAATTCTCTGCCGAGATGTACTCAAACTCATTCATTTCCAAATCCAGATTAAATTCAATATCTTTTGGTAAATCCGAAATCCCGCAATTCGGATGAATCTTTTCATTCGTCAATTTATTCTTGTAAAATGACAATTCCACTGAAGACTCCCCGTTAAATGTTGGTAGACGAGAGAGAGCACCCTCACCCAAACTCTCCATCTCATTGTAGTCTAGTATAAGAGCCCTTAAGGAACTCATCCCACTATAGTCCACCATCGACATGTTCACAAAACCATTTTCGTACAACCAAATGACTTCCAAATTAGGGAGGAGACTTGTAGCTTCACTAAAATCTGTTGAATCTACATAAGCCGCCAAATCCGACTCGGTCCAGTACATAGATTTGAGGGCCGTGGAAACGGATTTAATTCGGAATAAACCGAGTAGGGTAGAAGGAGAAAGGCCAGAGAAAATTGCATCTTTAAATTGGACATTCAAGTCTGCATCGCCAGTCACTTGAACCAGTCCACCAGAAGAAGAAGACATTCGAATTGAAGCCCATTTTGTATTGTTGAATATTGTCATGTCCAACTGGGGCAGTTTGAGACCACTCAAGACTAAAGTAGGATTGTCATTGACAAAATTGTTGATTGCTTTGACTGACGTCATAATACTGTCAATGTTTTCTTGGGTAGTGGCCGCTCCTTCACACCGAACATCCTTGGCACCCCAAATTAGGTCGTCGATGAAGACACAGTGGCAGGGATTGTCGGGGTCAGTGGGTGGGCATTCCCAGGCTAAAATAGTGCTGGTTAGGGTCAGGAGGACTAGGGTTAGGGTGGATATGCGTGTCCACATTGTACTTTTTTATGAAATTAAGTGGGAAAATTGGAAATGAAAGGGAAAAAATGTGAGATCCTTCTGGGTGGTCGTGAAGTTAGGGGCAGAATTTAAATAGAAAATTTTACATGGTACTTGAATAGAATTGCGGTGGTGCAGGTGGCCACATACGTGTCAATAACAATCTGAAGTGCCTCATATTTTGAAGGTTCAAGGTAACGAGGAATTATCTTCATAAGGGAAGTCGGGGTGTAAATTAACAGTGTGTCACCATTGAAATGAAAAAAAATAAGACACACACACATTCGAATAAAAAAGAGTCATGCAGGATTTTCGAACACCCTTCAATTCTACAGTTCTACACACACACACGTTTAAATAGGGTTCGCATCAAATCGGAAGTGAAACGACGTAGAAATAAAAATAAAAATAACAGCTACTATTGACAAGAGATGACAAAAATCAACTCTGGTTTTCAACGTCAAAATCTTTTGTTTTCTCTCTGAGCTGTAATATTAAGATTTATAAGTGATTACTAACTTAAGTATATCTCTGGATGTTTCATTTTAATAACAATTTATTGTACTACCCACGAGCCTTCGAATTTATTTTACTCTGTACAATAATAAGTCTCTATGCAATAAAGATGTCCATTTGTGATCAGACTTCCCTTACAATTTGTTTTTGATATTGTTGTATGAAACCACACCTATTAATACTAGACTGTGTGAAGGGCCTTTCATATCAGGAACCAAATGATGTTTTGTATATTGTAATTGTGTACGTAGTTAGCTAATAAATAAATAAAATTGGGAAATCCCTGTCTCCGGTTGAGCAAAGTACAAGTTGATGTTTTTGATTATTTGGACACCTCCTACAAACCAACCTTCTGTATTAGAGTAGAGAGTAATTGACTTCTAGATAGGGACTACAAGTGTGAAGTGGTACATCAGTGTAATAGCTATTTATGACTTCATCAACTTAATCAAATGATAAATTTAATTAATTATTTTGTCTACCTGGAGGCCAGAGCTTAGTTTGGATGGTATAATGTGAAAGTCCTTTAGTGCCAAAAACTTTTCAATCCCCGGATTACCGCGCTTAAATTAAGACCAGTATGAAATACCCGTGACCTTTTTGGATAGCCGTATACACATACGGATATATCCTTCAAAAATTATGTACGGGGGGACCCTGGCTGTTTCCTCTTTGACCATGACTCTCTGACCTTTTCCAAGTCACAAGCACTCACAGGATGACCCTCTCCACTCACAGATATGCAGTCACACAATACATCTGACCTTATTACGTGTCTGTGCTGTACTTATGACCTCTGAGACCTGTCTTGACATCATGTCACAGATTAGGTGGCATGCACACCACACACACACATCCAGGTCACCTGAGTCCTTGTGTCCTTCATGAAATCAAAATATTTAAGGGTGCATTGTCTTATTGCTGTGGGTGGAGGTGTAAATGAGTGAAAGGGGTAAATGTGTGTGAAGGACACGCGGTGGAAAATATTTCATAAGTGAAAAATCTCAGTAGTAAAACTCTCCATGACAGTAAACGGAAGAGAAAAATTCTCTCGTCGCATTTTCTCCGCCAAAAATCCTTTCTCCTTGGTGAAAGTTGAAAGGTTTTCCACCCACAAAGGTACAAAGGAGGTCTGCATGGAGAGGGGAAGCTGGGAGTGGAGTACAATCAACTTGGGTGGTCCCCTCAGGAAAGAGGGAGATCGCAGACCAGACTTGTGTGTGTGCAGGTCTAATTTCTTTTGTCTAAAAAAAGATTTTTACATGCTACTCCAACATGTTATAACATTCACTCGCTTTCCACGTCCAATTTAATTTCACTTGGTTGTGCCAATTTAAGTCACTATGAACTTTGAACTCAGCAATAACTCGCAAATTTTTAAACACATTTGCAAACGTTCGAAAACGTACATATGCCACAAATACATGGAAAAGGATGGATGAGCTACTTCCAACTGCCCTGCAAATGGTGAATCATGAGAATTATGATATCACTTGACCTCTTTCCCCTCGTCTCCCTCTCCTAATTTCTTTCTATTGATAAGGACTTGCCAAAACTCCTTCGTTCTTTTAATGGTACTTTTAATATACGTGTGTATGTAGTAATATCTTGACACATTAAACTCTCTCAAAGTTTTACATTAAACTGTGCTATGTTCTTTTCAACCTTCTGTCCACTCTCCATTCATTCATTCATGGAAGCCCAGGACAAATTTGAGAGAAAATAAACAATTTGAGAGAAAAAATCCAGTCTGAACATCTTGGAATCAACAATTCAACCAAATGATCAATGTCATGGCATTGCAAATCAATGCCACACACACACACACATCTCCTCCCCCAAAAGAGTTGAACTTTTAATATGGAATTTTTCTCTACATAATCTTCCCCCTTCAATTCGAGAGATGGACGCACACGTACAATACGCATGATATACTCAGAATTTTGAGTGGGTGCATGTACTCCACACTGAACAGGCATGACAAAAATTTGTAAAAATTTGGAATATTTTGACAAACAAGAAAATATTCAAACGTGTCAATGCGGGGACGATTTTTGTGTAGATTTTACAGAAAATCCAAAAAAGAAAGGATGCAAAATCTTCCACTTCTCGTCTGCCAGACTTTATGAAGAGTTTTAGTTTTTCATGAAGAAGTGAAACAAAGCTATTCTTAGACTTTTCGGTGATTTCAAAAAATATTTTGCAGCTATTTGCTTGTAATTTTGACTGATTTTACATTTACGGTTGTTTTTCAAACTGTTGAGCAATCTTCTCACTTTATCAGCAAATTATGAAACATTTTTTTGGTGATTTTGTCGTATTTTTCAGTATTCTCACTAGTCTATAAATGAACGTTGGTTTCATGCGTGGAAGATTTTGTACCCACTCTGTAAAAAGTCATTGGGAAGATTTCATGGGGGACGTCAGAAAATGCACCCATATTACTAATATTATTTACCATGAAAGATTGCTCACTACAGGATCATGTATATTTAACTCTGATGACATTTTGCTATGAGCAAAATTTTGCTCATATCTTTAACTTAAGTTCTAAGATCCCAATATAAAAAATTTTGCATTGATAAGACACACTCGCCATTTCACATTCATCTCATCTTCCTGGTGAGAGAGTGAAGAAGGACAGGCAAAACGATCATTGAAAAAGTATTGGGAGAAAATCAGACCTTGACATCAAGTGTTTGGAACTCCAGTTTAAAAAGTAAGTTGTGTGTGTGTGTGTGGTGTAGTTTACATCATCAAAATATTTTTGCAGTAGAGAAACAAAACTGAATCATTCTTCACTTGATAGTTGATGATCAATTAAGGCATTAATACAATTTTGTGTAATTAAATTTAAATTCAAAAGAAAAATGAGGCTCCTCCCATTTCCGGCCTGGGCCTTGTGTGTAGTTCTCATGGCCTCTTTGGGGTCACACCAAGTCTACGGTGACCTACAGGTAGGGAGCGGGAAGTTGTATTACTATCCTTCTTCTAGTTCTGCCCCTTTAAAAATATGTGAATAATTTTCAAAAATTTTGAAATAAATTCTGTAGGAAAACCAAGGCCTGCAATACAATTCCAGGGGATTTGGTGACGAGGATTCTGGGGCAGGTCAACATCGTCGTCCAGCTTACTCTTCTCATTCAGCTTTCATCACGACACCGCGAGATGGGGATAATCCGTGCGAGGTAAAATTCAAAATTTTGGATATCAAAACTGAATCAAAACATTTTGATTCAAGAGAACTCTGCTAGAATTTTCCTGTTGGAATTTTAAAAAATTATTTTCTTAAATAATTTCCAGAATTTTTCAGTGATTTTAAAATTCAAACTTTACTTTTCCCGCAATTTTAATAATTTTTGAATTTGTACTGCTACTCAGGATTGTCCCGCTGGTTACGAGAGAGGGGACTCACCCATGGGCGCTGCTTGGTGTCATTGTGTTGCCGAGACCCATAGCCACCCACAGCAATGCCCTCCGGGCTACTCTTGGTGGGTAAACGAATGTAGACTGTCCACAGTCCTCCATGCAAACAAAGGAGTAATTCGAACCACACCCTATCCAGACCATGCCCGTAATCCAGCTGGTCCTACCCCTCCACCACCCACTTTCCATCGAGAACCACCCCAAGAATACACTCCACCTGTCCCTACTTCCTTCTATCCTAGATACCGTGAGAGTGTTCAAAGAGAACCAACTCAAGTGACCCCAACTCAAGTGAACCCAACCCCACCACATTATCCAGAAACAGGTCGACGACCTGAACAACCACCAGTTCATCGTGGTGCACCACCAGAAGAAGAGCCACCACAGTTTGCTATCAGTCCAAGAGGAGAACAGCCACAAACAGGAATCGGTCCATGTTCACCAGGGTTGACCACTACTAGTAGTCGGTGTCAGGTCACAAGGGTCACGGAAGAGGAAAGGGAACGGACACAAGTTCATCAGAGACTACCCATCCCATTACAATGTGGAGATGGGTTGACCTTGATTTCTGGGCGGTGTCAAATCATTCAAACGGTGAGAGAGTCGCCACCTACTGAACAACCAAGAGTTGAGGTCAGGGAAGAGAGAGAACAACACACGTATCAACAACAACAGTGTGGTTATGGGTCAACTTTGGTTTCGGGAAGATGTCAAGTTACAA
>WJFB01001960.1:0-23879 GCA_009870185.1 Pygmarrhopalites habei
TCTTCCAATTGAATAGAACCCTTATTTTCACTCTTTAAAAAACTACAGGCCGTCAAAGTCTAAATTTCGAAAAAACTGGCCGATATTATCCCATTTAACGGTATAGTACGAATCAGAAGAACAAGGAAAAAGCACACACACACACATTTAGCAAAGTTTCAGACAAACTTCCCCTGCACAAACACAACATTCTGTTAACCAGTCCCTCATGACCATTTAGCCCCATCCCTCAGCACAATATGTTCTTTATGTATTATAGAACTCCTCTAGCTTCTACTCCTGTTTGTGTGTGTGTGTTTGCCGTGTAGAATATTCTTGTTCAAATTTATATTCCTCTATACAGAGTACACACACAGAGGAAAAAGTCTCTGTCCACGCACATCAACCATGAAATTAGTGTACAGAGTACAATACATATTACATAACTGAGTTCCCTCTCACTAACTATATGGGTCTACATTGACATGCATATGAAATGGAAAGAGAGTAATATCATGCACTGTTGATAAATCACAATTAGCACGATCCACATCAAAAAGTATTCTCCAGTCCTTTTTTGAAAGGGAAAGAAAAAGTCTTCTTTTTTCCCTCTCTGAATAATGAAGACGCCCAATCAAAGTCCAATAAAATGTGTCAACTTGGATAAAAGGACCGTTCAAAGTGGAAGAAAGTACTCTCGAGAAAATTTGCATTGTGTAAGGAAGAGGGAGGACAAACGAAAGAGGTTGTGCATGTCTTTTGTATCTCTTCTTCTTTATTTATTACTTGTTGAGAGAGTCTTTCAAGGTTCGTTGAAACGGCTTAACTCTCCCTCCTCTCTCCTGCTCCTTTCTTTATTCTTCATTATTTGTTCCTCTGTTCAATTTTCTAGTGTGTCATATACAAAATATAGCTATCAGTAAAATGTACAACGTAAGGTTTCTCCAAAAGTCACTCACTTTCACATTTTACAATACACACACACAGTCACGCTCACACGTGTGTATTATGTAGTCGTACACATGTAAGCGAGAGAAAACTGGGCTGGAATTTTCACACACACACATACACATACAAGGTTTTCTCTCTCCCTCTTTCTCTTCTACTTGTATTCATCACGGTCTATTCAACAGGCTCTGAGAAAGCGTCAGCTTTTACACTGTACAAAATAGAAAATTGGATATGGAGAAAATGCATGGAGAAAAGAACAGTGGAGACTGGAGAGGGGAGAGGAACAATGGAGAAAGGTTTCGAGTGGGAGAGAGAGCTGGGGGCGATGCATGCGGGAGGGCCGCTTTCTCCACTAGTGTGTGTGTGTATGTGTGGGTTATAATATGGAGAGACATGGTGTAATCATGTTCCTAATCGGTCTAATCAAGGAGATGTGGTTGGAACCAAATCGTCCCAACAGCTACGACTCATTTAACATTTACACTCACTCTCGTTTACACACACGTAACATACACACACACGCAGTCCCAGTCCCAATCACTCAACTTAGGCTCTACTGGATGACGAACGCATCAGTGTGATGTGGCGTAAAGATAGTACGAGAGAACCTCCAGGCTACTCCAGAAATATTTGCATGTTATTTTTTTGACAAGCAGTAATTCTCCTGCGTAATTTAATTTGATTCAAACCAAAGGAATACTAGATTGGAGTGCAAAATCTGGAACACTTTTTACAATCCGCAGATTTAACATCAACTTCAGCAACATTTAGACAAGTAAACCATTTTGTTACGTGTAAGTGCGTCTGTGTAACTAATAAATAAATCATGCATTGCTACAAAGCACACTTAGCTAGTCACAAAGCAGAGTAGTTAATTAGTTAAAACTATAAATTCAGGAGTTTACCTGGTGTCATGTAGTCCGCTTCAGTCGAGTTGAAGACGTGAGTCAAATAAGAGGCATTCCGCTCCGTCTCCCCTTTACATGTTGGTGTACTGTAATTGTCTTTAAAATCTGTTCAAAGAAAATCCAGGATGAAAAAAGAGAAGATTTAGAAAAAATTCCTTGGAAATTAATTATCAACTTCCTGCTCCATCATCCAATAAATGAGGGAGTGAAAGTACAACACACAGTACAGTGCCTCCTCTCCCCCTCTCACTCACTCTCCATATACAATGCATTATGTACATACATGTACTTGAGGGATTGATGAGCTATAAGTTGAAACAATATATTATTTCCCTTCGGAACTCTCCTCCTCTAAAGACAATTTATTTAATTTGAAGGGCTTAGCATGTTGGAGCGCGACAGGGAGAAAGAAGAAGAAAGAAAGGGAGGGAAAGGAACGTGTCGAAAATTTCTGGAAATTCCTGGAATTTCTCAACAACCCATATGGGGGGATGGAGCGCGTGACCTTGGTTAATGTTCATGCATCCACATGACGATCTGTCGGCCCCTTTCTTTAACCTCACACTCACATCATACACACTCGAGTGCATCCCTCCCTCCCGAACCGACTCCCAGTCTGAGAGTGAGTGTGTGTGTGTGGTAGTCTCTCTCAAAAAATATTTGTTTTCCCCTTATCCTCTTCCTTAGACAGTCCTTATTTTTTCCTCCCAAAGTGTCACACACACATTGAAATTCTTCCTTCCTCCTCTTCTATCTATTCTGACCATTGAACTTTGTTCCTTTGTTTTGTCCTCACTCCCTTACTCTCATAATTTTAATCTCTCCAGACTTATCCTATTGGATATTCCCTTGTCTCTTCGATCGGACATAGTCTTGTACTTTTCAAGGAAAAAAAGGACCGCCGTAAAAATCCTTGGGTAGTAATTTTGACAAAATTTTGGGAGATATGAGATGGAGAATAGGAGGAAGGAGAAAGGAGGAGGAGAAAATAAATAGTTTGTAATGCAGAATTTATATTAAGTGTGTGTATGTTGAAAAATGTTGGGAAAACTTTAAAAGCTTTTGAAGGTTGGCTGGATAGAGATTAGAGTTTCAAGTAAATTAATCTAATTTGAGAGCACAACTGCTTGTTTCCTCATGAACAATGTTAAAAACGACTCATTCCATCCGTAGAGAGACATATCCTGTACTCAGACTCACACACACACACGCGTATACCCGTCTACGTCGTGTGTGTGTGTAATTAATATGATATATTCATTTGTATGCATGAAGGGACTAAAACTAATAATGAAATGAAAGCCCCCCTCTTCTTTTTCCATTCCCCCACCCCCGTATCTCCTCCTCCTCCTCCGAGGAGGACGAGGACCAGACGACGGAGAAGAAGTTGAGCCCCATATAAAGTTATAATGTAACGGTATAATATATGGAGATTAAGATGAGATGAGAGGGGAAGATATGGAGGAAAATAATAATAATAAAAAAAGAAGGAAGAACTTACTCTTGACTGTATCTCTGAAAGCATCGACGCAGAATGCGATGGAAATGAAAAGAGCAAAAATCTCTTCAGTTGAGCGTGTTGACCTATTAAAAAAATGAAAACTGTTTTAGTTACTTTCACTCTTCCTCCTCTTCCTCTTCTACATCTTGAGGCTGGGAGGAAGGGAAGCACAACGACACACAAATTCAAATTCTTAATGGGATGAACGTGAAGGGTCCAATTCATCCCGTTCCCTTCCACACCCTCCACCCATTAATTATATGAATGAAGGATATTGTGTGTAAATTAATTTTTGAGAAATTCAAATATACACATGTACACCAACAGAGTCATAATTAGAACGAATAATTATAGAATGGTGAATGGGAATTATACTGACCATCTCATGAGTCGGGAGACGTCGAGGAGTGCATAGAGAGCGGTGAAAAGACTGCTCCAAAGTCCCACACAGCAGTACAGTGCCTCAAAGTTCACTTCAAATTCTTCAGATAAAGCGTACAAAACTGGGGAGAAAGAGAAAAAGAAGAATACAATTCAGAGAGAGAAAAAGGAGAAATATTGAGACTACATATTTTTCTCTCAACAGTCTTTCTCTCTCTCTATGCAATTTCCGGTGCTCTCTGTTTACACTCTCCTCTACACATATCTATATTAAAGTTGAAGTTGAAGAGAGAAAGAGAATAATCAAAGCTCTTTAGTGGATGAAAGTGGAAAGTTCTTTTCTCCCTCTCTCTCTCTCTCTCTTCCTTCGACCACCCATCTGCGCTCTACATTTCCCCCCATTAATTCGCATACAGGGAAATCAAATAATGTAATCAATATCTACAGTTCAATTCTCTCTCCCTCTCTTTCTCTTGAAAAAAATTGAGAGAAAGAAGAGAGAGTCATGGAAGTAGCCTCTGGATATTTAGTAGGAGGAATGTACAAACAAATGTTGACTACATTGATGGTGGTGGTTCAAATCGATTAGATATAGGTCACAAGGAGTATGTACACTATGCGAAAGGGTATTGTATAACACTCTAAAAGCGCTTTCTCCTCGTTCTGGGGAATCTCCCACTCAAAATCTCTACACGGATCTTCTTTATAACGGGGAGTACAGTAGTAGTAGAGAAGTAGGAACAGGAGAGAGAAAGAGAAAGGAGAGTATGCTGGAGCCTTGAGAAATCCCGGCAATGAGAGAGAGAGAGAAAGCAAGAAATACCAGCTGCTTTTTCTCGCTCCAGCCTTTCTCTCTCTGTCTCTCTCGAAAAATGACTAAGGGAAATTTATATCTTGGTCTAGCTAATGTGTACAGCCTCCACTAAATGGAGATGTACTGATTCAAATGGCAATGCCCAGTTAAAACAAGATTGGGCATCTCCTCTTTCTCTTTTCCAAAGGTAAATGTGGGAAGAGAGGAATAAAAAAATATTTGAAGAGGGAAGTGGTAGAGAGGATTAGAATTTAACTGTTGTTATTTTACATACAATTATTTTATTAGCATTAATTTGAATGATCCTTTGCATAGGTACTTGAAGAATACATACAGGAATAAGTAATAAAAATGGTGGACTTACTTTTGACGAAGAGACATAAGGGTGCAGTTGTGAGTAAAATGTTTAATGGTTGACCTGGAAGGTGGATTTAAAATTCAATTGATCGTAAATCACTCATTAGCATCACACTCCCCTTGGGATTGAGTAATCAAATATACAATGTACTTTCTCTTTGTATGTATACCATATATTTGTATTTTTGTAACTCACCACTCAAAATGACGTAGAATAATTCTGCACAGAGAGAAAGCGAGTGAAATTGTAAAAAAATGCACAATGAAATTCTCACGTATGATATTTTTTTGATAATATGTAAAATATAAAAGGAAAACTACATTTTAATTCAAATTTTAAATCTGTATATATAAGTAAACAATAGAAAAAAGCCCTCACCGCCCAGAGTCTGTCCCACAATAACTTTCTTCACATCTGAAAAGAGAGAGAGAAAGAGAGAGTGAAAATAAAGACACAAATCATGTACAGTCCCTCGCATCCATTTTTCGGGGACAAGGGGGAAAATTACAATATGGAGTGGAAAAATCAATGAGGCAAACTCTCAATATATTACAAATGAAGGGAGGATGAGGAAGAAAGTCATTGGGTTGGAGGAGACAAAACGGTAGAGGAAGGGATATATGAAAATAGTCAAATGTGGAGCCAACGTGACACAGGAGAAAGGGGGAGAGAGAGTCGACTGTTGACAATAGACCAGGGAGGAGGAGAACAAAAAGTGAGGGGGAGGGGGGAAAGTAGTGAAAGTGCTGGATTTTAATATGACAACAGAGAAATGGAAGATGAAAAAGGGAGGTAAAGAGTGTAGAGTAGAGAGAGGGGGAGGGAGGGTAATTACCGATAAGTCCACGGGTTGTGTGGTCGTTCAAAACACCGAATGCGATGGCTGGGAGGATGCACGCAAAGTAGAGGAAGAGAGTGGTGGAGATAGTTTTATTGACTGTACGGTAACCCACCAGTCCATCCCTGTAGTCGGACGGATAGTGTGGGAGGCGACGTTGCAAGTCCTCTTTGATCCCCGTCCCAAAGCGACACCATTTCTCCTTTGCCTACAAACACAAATCCACACACAAAACTCTTCACTCACTGACTTTCCTGCACACACACACACAAAACTCCCTTTCCAACAACAACGAAATGCTAGACTCTCCACCTTTGACCTTATACACTATTTCAATGGATTTGTCTGTGGAGTGGAGAGATCCCTTCCAGGCAATTTATAAACATAAAAAAGATATCCTCCCAATTTACTCTCCATTATACTCAACTCTCCAAAATTGCTCCATACATACTGCATCGTAATGGAGAATGTGTACAAGGTATTTCCTGTCGTGATACGGGTATTCCAGGGCATTCCAGGGAGTTGAGGAAAATTCTCCAGAATTTTGGATTATTCACAATTCCCCCCCCCCCCCCCCCCGCCAAAGATTTTTAGACAATGGTCTTTACATTATACTCTTTGAAAGGAGAAAACATGGAATTGCATCCATTTGTGTGTGTGTACATAGTTCAAAAAAAATAAATTCATGTGTAAAAAATCTCCCTCTTTAAATTCCCCGAAAAAAATTTTCAAAGAAAAGCATTTGATTGAATGCAGTATGTCAACTCTCGAAAAGAGTACAACTGCAACAACATGAGCACACACACACAAAAGGTGTCTTGATGGGAGCTCAAGAGAGTGAAAGTCGTCGGACTTGTTACCGCCAAAGATTTTCTCTCCTTTTCTTTAAGAAATGTACAATAGTGGAGGAGAAGGAAGAGAAAAAAAAGGAATCGGCTTACATATTCGTAATCCGGTCCAGCCGTCGCATGGTTGTCCATAATGCGGTTCTCTGGATTGCTTTGTTGCTGTGATAAATCTTGAGCTTGCTTTATGATTAGTCTTTTTCCCCCCCAAAAAAAGAAAATAGAGTAAACAATTTTTTTATTAACTATCTTTTTCATATGTATTGATTAAAAAAATGTGGATTGATTAAGGATCTGAGTACATAAGGAGGGAGGGAGGAACATGAGGATCAGGATCTTTTTGAAAACGTTCAAAACTTTCTTTTTTTGCTTTCTCCCTTCTAGACTATGTACTGCTCAACTTGATATATTACTGTAATGTAAGGGGAAAGTCTTCGGAAATAATAAGAAGCCGGGTGGTGGCGGGAGGGAGGGAGAGGAGAGGAAGAGGAGGGGTTATGATTTATCCTGTATGGTAGGATAGTCGAGGTTGAGAAGTTGGCTAGAAAAATTATAATCCTTTCGCTATTCTGTATTATTATCAAGTTTCATGGTGTACGCATTTATATTTTTTTGATACAGGATATTGTATTATTATAGGGGAAGAGGAAATTCATGGGATATTTTGTAACCTTTTGAACTCCTCTTCTGTGTGCGCTTCCAAGAGGTTTCGACGGAACTCCATGTCAGAAAAGATTGTCGAGAAAGTGCGGCCCGTCTCCAATGCATTCTTGGTTCCTTTCTACACTCCAGGCCCGGTCCAAATGAAAACCCACCCCCCAAAAAAATAGACCAAAAAAAAGAATTGGGGTCAGTCGACTTGCAATTTTTACTATATTCTTTTTCCTATTTATACCACAAGCTAGCAAGCTGACACACACACCCTTCCTCCCTCTCCCTCTCTCTCTCCATCCAGACAGACCCCTATGTCAAATATCACATTTCTTTCTCCGATCTCCCTGTTTTGTGTGTCTTCTCCCTCACTTCCTGTCCATCCAAGATATCTTTTCACGTGATGACTCAATACTTTCTTGTCTTTCTGCCCCTTTCTCTTCCTCCTCCCTTCTCTCTTACCAAACTCAAATATCTTGTACCACATCCCTCTTTATCTCGTTTGGCTAGCCTATTTACTCCCTTTCACTCTCATCCTTTAATCCTAGAAGCCCAACGGAAGTTCTTTTCTTCCTCTTCCTTCCCTCCCCCTCCCCACTTTCTCCCTTTTTTTCCTTTTTTCCTCTCTCCTTCTATTGTGTGGTCCTCCTCCTCCCCTCCTCCTCTCTTTTCAAAAGCACCAACTTGTTTTTTATTTTATCTGTCTCTGAGAAACCCACACTCCTTCCCCTCCTCCGTTCACCCACAATATGAAGGAGGGGAGGAGGCTACCAACTGAAAATTGGTTTTCTTTCCAAAAAGGAAAGGGAAAGAGAGCGGGAGAGAGAGCTGAGGGGAAAAAATTGAAAAATCCTTGAAAAAATTTAAACCATTCTTTCTATTTTTTCTCATATTCTTCTCCTCCTCTACAAATAAAATATGCATGACTCTGCCATTTAGAGTACATGGCTGTAGGATAGAAGTAGCCATAAAATAAATTGAGAATGTTTTTTTAATATTTATGAATATCACACACACACACAACCACCCACACTCCACACACACACGCCCCTTTATTTCGAATCCAATGCAAAAGAGGGTAAGAATAAAAAGAACGGGAGGTTCACCTCTTTACTGGGACAGAGTACGAGGATGAAAAGTCTGACTTCGTGACTCGTCCTCCCAAAATTGGCTGGATGTTTAAGTCTAGCAATGGCGACGTGTCTTCGTTGAAGTGACGGCAGATTACATCTGTACAATAAAATAGAAAAATTATTTAAATATCAAAATATTTGTGCAAAAATAAAATTCTTTTACTGAATAGTAAATATTGTATATTTAAATGTTGGAATTTTTTCAAATGTTCAAAGTTTACATGGCACAAATCCACGACTGATCATAGTCAAAGGAGACTCCTTCACTCCCGGTTGTCCCTTGAATTGTCCTTGCGAGCAAATGAACTGTAAAAAAGGAAAAGGAAGAGAAAAAAATGAGAAACTTGTCAAAACAAACAGACGTACACTGTATATACAATATATAAAGGGACAGGGAGACAAGATCACAATTGACATTTTACAAAGGTTCAATTCAAGCATCCGCCATGTGTCAAAATTCAAGAGTGAGTGAGTGTGTGTGTAACGGCGCACTTGACAGTCACCCGGGTGTGTTTGTCTATTGTGTGTACAATACAAATTCAGCCTGAATGGAGTCCACTTTGTCAAATAATTCTTCAATTAAATCCACTTCCATCTCATTCCTAAACCATTTCCCTTTTTTGTACTCAATCTCCTTGTCCAACACACACTCACACTACACACGCAGTGTTTTAGCAAACACAATTTTTTTCTGAATCTTATTTCATTTTTTGTACATGGTGAACATCAGGATTTTCCACTTTTTAGTGGAAGTCCTCTCAAACGCACTCGAGATCGATTCGGATTAAATGTGGAAATGTATTTTTAGAGTGTGGGAAACACTTGATCGATATTTATACATATAAAGGAATTGATTTTCAAATTACGGGATTATAAGCCCTTGGAATCTATCTAATTTAATTAGTAAATTAGTATGCACACACTTTGTGTGTGTATTTATGCATATTTTATTGATTACATCCAAGCCAAGAGGTCAACAGAGAGAAAGAGAGACAGAGAAAGGATTCGAACTTAAATGGTGGACCAAAAATATGAAAATATGGGAGAGTGGGCCTCTTAACTCAGACCCCGTTTTTGTGGGGTGAGGATGGGGCATTTAGAAAAGCTGTGAATTGAGAGAAGATGAGGCGGTGGAGGGGAAATGGAGGTGAGTAGTGTAGATGGACTGAGGAAGGAGGAGGAGGAAGAAAATGAGGATAGTCAACTAATTGGATTAGTGCTCATGAAGCACCTGTAAAAAAGGGAGGCTGTGAATCGAAAAAGAGAGAGAAAGAGGGAATCAGTGAATTTTCCATGAGACTGCAAACAAACAGTCGGACTATAGCAGTACATTATTATATGTATAAGGGGAATGAGAGAAAGAGGGGCCATGAGATGCCCCTAAAGAGTCGTAAAAAGGAAATGGCTTGTTTTTACTGTTGACTGGAGAGAAAGCGGACTACACACACACACTCCCTCTCCCTCACACACACACACACTGGCAGACAGATAGACAGACAGGAAAGACGTGTGACTACATCCCCGCGTTGAAATCAATTCACATTTAAATTGAATGGCTGTTCTGAGCCAGGGAGCAAAGAAGGAGAAAGTGAGTTTTTTTCATCCCGAATTTTCTTTAGGAACGAAAATCCTGGGAATTTTTCTCTATTGTTTTATTTTTTGACTAAAATGTTGTGAGTTATTCATATCTCCAGTCATGTATGTACATACCACTAGTGTACTATGTACATGTTAGATAAAATGTCCTGTCGTTTAAGGCTATAAATAAAAATGTACACGCTGGAATGAAGTGGTTTGTGTCTTTCCCTCTCTCTTTATGTGTGTGTGCATGTGTATGTGAGAGCGAGAAAGAAAGGGGGAAAGAGAAAAAGAAGGATTTGTAGGGATGGGGACGCAGGTGAAAGGCTGGAGACAGTCAGGCAGGAGGAGGGGAAGAGCAAGAAGAAAATGTTATCAAGGGCAGACGACATGGTGGACCCAAAGTGTAAGTTGGTTGAAAAGGAGAGCGAGACACACACATATAGAGAGAGAGAAAGGGAGCGAAGAGGAGAATGTGGACCAAAGTTGGATGATTTGTGGGAGAGCGTGGCCTACTTATTTGAAGCGAGAGCAAGTCTCTTTGACTACTATGCGTTTTTCCCGATATCTTTTTACTATCTTCCATTATCCAAATGGTTAGATGTACCCATGGCTCCAGACTCTTGTCTCTCTCTCTCTCCTCCCTTCATACTATGTACTATATACTCCACTTTTGGCTTTCTCTCCTCCTCCTCCTGATTTGGCCCATCATGATGACTACCACGTTATTCTTGCATTTGCACCCAAAAACTTTCTCTTTCCCTCTTTCTCCTCCTCTCCCAGCCACCGACGAGAAATTGGTGGCGGTGACGAGGAGGACGGGAGCTCACACACACTTACACACAAAGAGATAGAGTGTGTGTGTGTAACAAACCACCTGGCACAGTTTCACTGCAAGTCTCATTCCATGAAGGTCCCGAAAAGAGAAGGAGAGGAGGAAGAAAGGGAGGAGGAGGGAAAGGAAAAAAATTGTTCTGGAGAATAGAGATGATGATGATGACGTGATGACGAGCGCCACAGACATCAAGACATTAGAAGCATGTGATGCATGGTCTATATCTCCAGTTCCATCTCCAGCAGTCCATGGACACTGAGAATGTTTCGGAAAACGTGTGTGTGTGTGTGTGTGTCCCTTCTCTCCTCCATGGTTAGTTGAATTTATATAAAATATTTAATTCAACTGAATTCCGTCCAGTTTCTTCCCATGGGAAATTCTCCAGGCCATGTGGAAAAAGGTGCTGCTGGTACTTTCTCTCTCTCTCCATGTCTCTTGGAGTTGGTGCCCGTAGATTTATGTGTGTGTACTGTAGCTTCCCAAAAGATCTTTTTTTGACTCATTGCAGGGATTCATATCCATAAAAATTATTATGTACGATATATCATGTGGAATGTTCATGTGAAGTTTCAAACGGAATTTTTTACAGAGAGAGAGAGAGGTACGGGGGAAAGGAAAGGAGAGACACGCAAGTGTGTCCGGTTGTTCTTGTAAAGAGGGGAGAAGCTGTGCAGTGAAAGCCGCATCTCAATTTTCCAAGGGAAAGAGAAAGAAGAAGGATGAGAGATGGAGATGAGACTAGTTAAGAACGCGTGGACAAATGGGATCAAAATAAGGAACTTCTCTTTCTCTCTCTCCGTCACCTCTTCTATCTGGATTGTTTGGACGTCCTCTTGGCGGCCCTCCTTTTTTGTATTGTGTATTGTATGGTGGAGAAGAGAAAGGGACAACATTTTGAGTCAAGATGATCACCTCTGAACTATGGAAAAGTGAGACACACATACAGATGGAGAGAGAGAGAAAAGGAGGGTGAAAGGAATGGAAGAGGGAGATGAAAGGGAGTTTTGCATGATTATCTTGTTGTGCAGGGAGAAATCTGATCAAACGGAGTTCATTGTGGGTAAAGCCAGTGTAAGTTTTAGGCTGTCTCTCTTTTTCTCCATCTCTCCATCCCTTCGCTGTCTCTGCTGCTGAGTTTTATATGAGACTATAAGAAGGTTACCTTCTATGACACACGTATATATTTTATCGACCGGATTTGGAGCACCCTGTTTTCTCTCCGCTTGCGCTTGCTTCCCTTTTTTACATTCCCTCTCTCTCTCTCTTTCTCCGTGTGAGTGTGTCTGTGTGTCTCTCTCCTTGGTGGTCCTTTTCCACCTACTCCCTGGCCTACTACCACACAAACACACAGCCACAGCACTCCACGCGTGTATGCATCTTCCATCATTGCTTCACTCGTAGCGTGTGTTTGTGTGTGTGTGTGGGAGAGTGGGAGAGTGGGAGAGTGGGAGAGAGGGAGAGTGGGAGAGAGAGTGTGTTGGTGCATGCATATAGACAAAGTTCTCTCCTCTGTGGACCTCCTGGAGAGTTTTCCCATTTCTACTCTGTCTTCACCAATTTCCGCTCCCATTTATCCCTCATTTCAATCACATGCTTTACTAACACATTTACTCAGGCACACGTACTTCTCCTTTTCCTCCCCCTCCTCCTCCTCCGCCTCCTTCACCCACCAATACTCTCCGTGTCTTTTTTCTCAACCTACACTCACTTCTCTCACGCTACACCCGAACACAACACAAGAACTTAAGTGAAACACGATGATGCGATGCGTATGTCTTTTAAACTAGCCACTCCACTGCTCATCATCGTCATCATCATCATCTTGATGATCCAACTTTCCCTCTCTCACTCTCTCTCAACAGACTAGACCAGTGTCAAAGTCAAGACACTTTTCAACTAAAAAGGACAATTAGCAAAAGTGTATCAGTCTATGCTTGAAATGGGGGGAGAGAGCGTGTGTGTGTAGCTGTCTAGATTATGAGAGACCTTCCTTTTTCCGATCTTCGTTTCCTAGTAGGAGAATCTCTCGTAAATTTAATTTATATATCATTTCACCTTCCTTCCCTCTTCTCTTTTCTGACTCGTGCTCAGCCACAATGCCACGTCAAAAATTCAGGCCTGCTCCAAACATACTTTCTCTCTCTCTCTCTCTCCCTTGCACACCCACAGCCACAAGCCTAGTCGACTCTAGTCAAGCCCTTCTCTCCCTTTTTGGTACATTTAGACTGTCATAAGCAATACACATGCCGTCATCGTAACAAGCCATCAGTAGAGGCAATAATTAATGGCCGTCCATCCAACAAACCATACAAAACTTTTTCTGCTGTCTCCCCTGACGGACCATGCATACATACACATACATTCACTCATACAATATAATAAAATCCTAGTGTCCAGTCCAATTTATATTTCCCCCTGATTGAACTATCCAACATTTGTACATCCTCCTCCTTTCTCTCTTTCTCTCTCTCTCTCTGTATATTCCCTGTTTGTTGTAAATCTTCAAAAGAAATGAACAGCCCTCAAAATGCCCTTTTGTATGCCCCATGTATGTTTTCTCCAACTACAACTCTTTCCACTCTTGACTCTGCCTCTATGTATTCATTTTTGACTACCGTAGTACAGCCAAAAATGACTGGGCAAACTTGCAGGACAGCCTAGGTTGTTTTATTAAAACTTTCCCCTCCTAGGCTTGTTAGATCAATTTTGTCTGATATGAGTGTGAAAGTTTTGACAAGTTTTCTCCCTCTCTCCTATTTATGAGGGGTCGTGGTGGGATTTGGGAGGGAAGTGTCTTATGGTACCGTGATATGAGTAATAGAAGAGGGGAAAGGGAACTGTGAGAGAGAGAGTGTCGACTTTACCTCCTGATCAAAGTTAAATGTACATTCGATATCAATGAAGGTGAATTTAAAGTAGGTCATTGAGAGAAGGATACATGAAAGCAGACCGATTTTTCCCACTTCTGTCTCTCTTTCCACTTTTCAAAGAGAGACAGAGAGAAAGTGTGGGAGGAATAAGTGAAAATCAAATGCAAGTTGAATGGAGGTTACACAAGGGAGACACGGAGAGAAATTGTATCGTTGCAGAGACTCCAGTCTCATGTCAAGAGTCCCAATTATAATCCACGTGTGCTTGCATGTGTGTGTGTGCAAGGACGAGATACAGTCGAGTGGGGATTTGAATAGAAAAAAATGTCTTGTAAAATGGCTTCATATTGTCCAAATTGACATGCACCCGGGGTCTCCTCCATAAAAACAAACAGGAGAGGAAGAGGAGAAAGCAAGAGGACAAAAAACAAGAGAATAGTATATTTGAATATCCATCCTTATTACACACACAGACCCCCGACACTACCCTACTTCTGTTTCTGTGGAACACAATTTACTGGACTATTTCCTCTTGTACAGTGGAGAGTGTATTATTATATTATATAGTCAAGTAGAAAACAAAAAAGTTGAGAAAATCACTCCAAGCCTTCATCCAACCAGAGAGAGATAGATAGAGAGTTGGATATCAGAGGAAAAAGAAAAAAGTAGAGGAAATAAAGTTTCAAACTTTTGTATACATCCAAAAGTAGAGAGAAAGGAGAGACTTGGAGTTGTCTTTTTTGGGAGGACAAAAATAAGTAAACAAATAAACAAGGGAATTTTCCCCGAAAACAAAAAATGTCATAAAGAATGAAATATATTGGAAATTGTACTCTCTCCCTTCTGTTCTTCCATTATTATTTTGTATACAATATTATTTTATGTGGTTTTTGTAAATCAATATTGTATTGTATAAAATTTTCCCCCCTTTCCTTCCTCCTTCACTTCCTCAAATTTGTACGCCTTTAGCTTGGATCTTAATTGAACCTTGCTTCTCTGCCAAATCCCATTTTATTAAGAGTGGAGAGTGGTTGACTACGTGAGAGAAGAAATTTGGATATACGTGTATTTTTTGATGTATTCGGATGGAGCGTGAGGAAATGACTAAAATGTTGAGAACCACTAAATAAATTGTTGTTGATATTTTTTTATTTTCTTGGGTGTTTGAGCAGGGGAAAATGGGAAATCTGGTTTGACTCGAGCATTCAAAATGTAAACGAGGGAATAGGATGAAATGAGATGGAATGAGAGGAAGAGAGAGAGAGGAATGCCTAATGTCCTATTGCTCAAAGTTGATATGTACATATTTGGTAATAAATTAGGTAACGGCTGGGAGAAATTCTTCAATCAAACAAAAGTAGAGAGAGAGAGTCTGGAGAGAAGGGGAATGGAGGGACACGTGCTTCAGATCCTTTTCATGCCGACTTGGCTCAGGAGGATTTCATGTGGAAAATGTGTACACACTTCCCCTCCTGCTACCTCATTACATAACACTTATTTACCTAAACACATAGTCATTAGAGCTCTGCGTGTGTTTGTGCATTGTGTGCGTCTGATCGGGTGGTCCAGGAGGCACATTTTACAAAATATGTTAAATCTTGACACACTGAGAGTGAGTGTCATAAATAATTATGATCAAAAATTAGTCCATGCATCCTTCACTAATCCTCATTCCACATTCTGCATAATGACTGGAAAAAAGGGAAAGTAGGGGAAATTGTGATGGTAGATTAACCCTTGACATTCCTTTTTTATGCCATTCGACATGTGCAGCTCTTTGTGTGGAGTGTTTTAAAAACTGATTAATTAACAGCCAATTCTAAGTGGGTCCTTGTCCTTGTGCTGAACGAGTGTGTTGAACATTAAAAGTCAATATACGAAGGTGTGAAGATGTCGACGGAAATCAGTCACACTCGTCACCGCTTTGACGATGTGTCATTGCGATATTTTTCTTGAATTGATAAACCAGGAATACTTTTTGACACAACTCAATCATGTGTAATTTTTAAAAATGAGAAAAGTGTATGTATTGTGTTTCAATTGATTGATTTGTCCAGTGTCAGCCATGAGTAGGAAAAAAGGATAATGCGGGACTTCGTGTATCATGCAGACAATAAAAATTGAAATTGTGATTCACCCGAGTCATGAGCAAATAGAGAAGATTTGGCTTCTGTGATGGTGCAATGAAGTTCATCAGCGACACGGAAAAGTCGGACGAGCATTGCATCCACGACGCCTTCCAAAGAATTTTCATTAACATCTAAGAGGAGCTGTTGTGTTTTCAAAAAAAGAAATTTCACATTTTAATATTCCATTCGCACTAAATACTTGTTATCAAAAAACTTTTCTTTCACTTTCATCTCTCATTAGCAGACAGTGCAATAGCGAAGACAATGAAAAAATCATAAACTTTTATTTCAAAATGAATAAAAAGTTACCGTTGCTTGGTTAAGGAAATGGGCCACATCCAGAGTCGCCCTTACTTCAGATCCAAAGTCTTTCATTGGCACCTTCTGCAATTGAATAGCGAGTAAATAAGGCTCATCAACGACCTGCACTTGAATTTCATTGCTTTCGTAGGGTGGGACAGGAGATTGAGGGGAGTGCGTGACGATTGTCGTCGTCTCCTCTTCCTCTTCCTCCTCCTGACAATCCCCCTCCTCCTCAGGTGAGGGAGGAAGGTGAGCTGTCGTCGTCACTGGACCACTGGGTGTTTGGAGTGTATTGCCAAAACTTGGGATAGGAACGACCGTCGTCATCCCTTGACTCGTAGGACGGGGTGGTTGGGAACGTCGGAAATTAACTTGGAGTGCTGCAATCACATCACTACAACGTGAAGGAGAAGTCAAGCTACTCATGTCAAAATGTGCCACACTTCTCCTCTTCAAAAGTGGTGGAGGTGCACCACGACCACCAAAAGCTGTGGCAGTCGTACCGGTCAAATTACCACTACCGCCCGCGGTCGTCGTCGAAGAGGTCAACTCATTACTCGGACTTTTAAGGACGGGTGGAGGGAGAGAGGCGACCTGCCACGACCCATACAAATTTGGGTAGGGGAGGGTAAGGGAACAGCGACGTGTTTGTGGCACTACTGGCTGTGGAACGGGTTCTTGAGGCTTCGGGAAAATGTTCACATGGGACACTTGGAAACAGGCTGTGTCCACAAGGAATGAAGAACGTCTTGTCAACTTTTTCCCATGAGCATGATGGAGGGATGCCCGCTTTTTGAGTGGGAATCCTCCACCCCCAACATTCGTGGATGTTCCGGACGAAGAAGGTTCATTCCCGCTGCCAGCAGCGGTTGTTACGAGTGTCCCCGCGGAACCACTTCGTCCAGAGGACCGGCCAAATCCAAGTTCACCTCCAGCATCAGAATCCTCCTCGAGTAAAGGCTCCACGGTGAGGGCTCCACGACTTCGGACTGGGGAGACAGAGCAGGCAGTGGAGGAAGGACTCCGCTGACCTTGAATTTTCATGGAAGACCCTGAACCACCACCACCACTACTACTTCCTCCAAGACTAGACTCGAGGACGGCATGTTGTTGTGAAGAAGAACCGTCCGTTGATGAGAGGAGGGTGGATGGCGGGAAATTGACAGGGTGTTGCTTGACTGTAGACTGTCCTCCTCCACCTCCTCCTCCTCCATGATGTGTCATGCCAATGAACTCCATTTCGATGGTATTTTGTTTGGATCCAGAGTCACCACCGCTACTTGGCTTTCTTTCCGGTTGAGTCGAAAGGGAGAGAGCCTTGGCGGTAGCGACGGAGGAGGATGGGGAAGTAGGAGGATGAGAGGTGGTGGTGGAGGAAGGAGTCCTGGTTGCATGTGTAAAATCAATACGGGAGGAGTTGATAGGGGCTGTGAGCGGTGGCTGGTGTTGGTGCTGCTGTGAGGTTGTGGTTGGGACGAGCGTGGGTGCGAGTTCTTGACGACAATATCTTGATGCCTTCTCAGGAGGGAAGGAGGAGTGCATGCCGGGATTTCGATTATCCACCGACTCCTCTGAGGGCTCTTGACTGCTCATGACTTGTTCAAATTTCAACTTTTTCCCTCTCTCTCACTCCTCTTCTTTTTTTCCCACACTCTCAAGGTGAGAGAACCCCTCGGCCCCACACAACCAGTAGTTCCTCTCTAACCCAGCGACTCACGGGTGACAGAAGAGGAGAAGGTGTAGTCGCCAACATTTCCATCTCCTCATGACCTCCCTACTTTCCTTCTCCACAAAGAATTTTTTTCGTCTCCTCTAATTCTCTCCAACTTTCTTTCTTGGATTGTATTTTCTCGGGGGAGTGGGAGGGGGAATTTGACCGGACACAATGTGTGAACAGTCTCAATTACGAAACAATAATTCGATGGTTGGCCTCCCCGAGCCACCCTCACAATACATGTCTTGATTTTTATTTTTGAGAAGAATGACAAATATACTGGGTCAAGTTATAAATCTGGACACGTTCTCTCTCTTAACAATTACACAATTTAACAAAGAGATCCTCAGTGGGAGAGCCACGTGCGACGTGTATGTTTTGGAGGGGAGAAAGTGAATTTTCTTTTGTAACGAGGGAGGGGGATATTTGGCTCCTTCTTTTCTGATCCCCACCTCACAACTTTCCACCTAACCTTAGCCCACTGTCTTGAGGCCGACTAGCTCATCTACACGAGTCCATGCTTGCGGGAGGATATGTGGGCATACACAATGAAGTGTGTGTGTGTGGATGAGGTATGGAAATTGCAATACACACACACATACACACAGTTTTTTAAAAGAAAGCTTGTCTTCCCGATCGATCACACACTCCTTGAATATATATGTGTGTGTGTCCTGTGCTTGCCCTTCAACTTCAATCGGGCCCTGTGTCTCTGACTTGTTGGATGATCTGGAAGAATTGCTAAACTTACACACACCCACAGTTCTTCACTTCACATATCGTCCACCTTTTCCTTTCTCTCTCTCGGTTTCTCCTCTTCAATATCACATTCTTTCTCTTTCCACAATCATCTTTTCTCTTCACCTTCCTCTTTCTTTCTTTCTCCTCCACCACTTTCTTTCTTTTTACATACTCACCAACCCACAGTACCAGATCATGTCAAGGAGAATCATATCCCAAATTTTTCTTTCTCTTTATTTTCCCAGAAAAATCAATGTCGTCAATATATATTTTCTAAATTTGTGTAACACACATCCTTCATCCAGGAAGGATTCCTAATAGAGCACTCACACTCCTCCTCACACACATGTATACACACCCCCAGTCACACACACACACGTCCTTTTCCCTTTGTGGTGAAAATAACTTATTTTAAATAAGTAGGAAGGTGTCCTCATATCACTTCCATGTAGGTACACACATAATTTTAGACACACAATTCTGTGTACACTTTAACGTTTTGAATAGTCTCTCTTCTTTTTTTATTATTATAATGGAAGAACCACATTAAGCACCAAAAATTCCGATCCACAGAACCACCCAAACAAAATTTTCCTTTTCTTTTAAAATATTCAGAATATATTTTGTTCACTCTTTTCCCACTCACAATGTATCCCCTGTATACACTCTTTATATATATATGTAGATGAATATTTTGTCTTCAATATAAACATACTTTATATATATATATATATATATATATATATTCTTTGTTATATACAATATTTTTCAAAATTTTCAAATATATTAAGACGGACACTGATGATGATGCTGTGATGCTGATACTGAGATATCAAAAAATGTGTAGCCCTTGTTTGTCAAAAATGACATGCGAAGAGTCTCTCTTTCTCTGTCTGTCCAATTGAGAGGGAATAAAAGTGTTTTATTTATGTTGGTTGTGTATTCTTGTCTTGGTCGAAAAAAGGAAATGGAGTTGAGAAGGGGGAGAAGGGCGATGATGATGATAATAATCCTTTTTTAGTTGGTTGAATGGAATTGAAATGGAGGAGAGTGTGGGCCAAGGTGTCTGACACTCACAGACACACACACAAGCAGTGGCTGTAGCAGTGAATGAGAGAGAGAGAGAGGAGAGAGAGAGAACAATTGATAAAGGAAAAGTGTAATAAGTAGCAAACTAAAGTGTGGCGGAGAACAGAACAACAGAACGGAGAGAGAGAAGAGAGACAGAGAGTAAGAGGACTAAGGGCATGAACGACAAGAACGGAATCGGATCAGCTGGGGAATGTGGTCCACGAGGACGAGCCCACCAACGTCTCACACACAGAATCTTGATATCATCCTCTCTGATACACGCAGCGACCGGGTTTCTCTCCCCTTCTGCGCACCCACTCTTCTTCTTTCACTTTCTCATACCCCACGTCTCTTCTCTACTCCCTCTCTTCTCTACTTTCACTCCTTTCTCCGTGTGAGTGTGTCCGTGTTCTTGGGACCTTCCAACAAGCCCCCTCCCCAGCTCCATTGAGACTCCACTTTCCCTTTTTTAATTCCCACTTTACACCAGATCCATCTCAAAACCCATATTCCCATATCCGTCCCTCCTTCCCTTGTATAAACCCCTACTCTACACTCCTGAGGCCAAACACACACACCCTCCCTCCCTTCTCCTCACCCTACATTCACATTCCTCAGCCTTTTCTCTCTCCAGTCGACATAATCAATAAAAAGACCACTTTTTATTCCACCTCCTCCCTCCCCTTCTATTCTCCTGTCTCTTTTAGTTACAATTTAACAAGACGCTCCTCCTGGTCACTAAAATCTTTAATTTCCACCCCCAGAGATTAGCAGGTGATGCTCCACAATTTTGTTCCACAAAAACTCTCTCTCATCATCTTCCAATGTGTGTGTGCGCGTGTGGGAGTGTTTGAGGACGAGGAAAAAATGAAACATGCAAATTATGATTGGAGAGAATAAAGGGGGAAAGGAATGTAGTACGACTTTATTGAGTTTACTCAGAAATCTGATATAATGATGGATCAAGATGACAAACACTTTGTGTTTTTCTTCTTGTCATTGAGGGAAAAGTCCTTGTTTTGTTAATACATACTTTGTTGGATTCCCTTCCATCAACAACACACACACGTAGACACAGAATGAGAACAAGTTATATGACATAGCTTCAATTTCAAAAACTTTTCCCTTCCCTTCCTCCCTCCCCCAACAAACAATCAACTCTGGAGTCTCTTTCCCCTGAATCCAAATCATGAGGTGTGTGTGTGTGTATGTTGTTGTTGGAGCTAAAGGGAAAAATAAGCTATTATACGGTTCACATCATTTACATTAGGATACAACACTCTACTCTCGCTCCAAAGTCGAGACACAATCAAAAGTCGAGTTTTGTATCATCATGTGTGTGTTGTGTGTATTTACTACGTCCTCTTCCTCCTTGTTCAATTTCCCTCACTCATTCACACACAAAGTGGGAGAGTGAGTGTATGTGTGTCATCTTCAATTCGTTAACTCACAATCATTTTTTTTAAAAAAAGGGTCTTCAAAAAAAGCGGCGACTGCTACAGGGTGACTATGGAAATTTTTCTATCATCTTGGATTCTTGGGAATTTTTTTTCTCTCTAAACAATTTGAATTTTTTAGGAGAGGAAAAAAAATTGACAATCAACAAAAAAAATTTCTGTAGAGTGTGGAAGCGCTAGGAATTTTTAAATTAAAAAAGAATGAAAGGGATACAGAGTACATGTATGTAGTGAACGACACACTTTTACACATTTCCTGGACAGGCATTCTCAAATGTTGGGACACGTAATAGAAAAGTGTGATCCCAGTGGTGATGATGGTGTGTGTGCGTGTGTGTGCTAGGAAAGTTGTACACTCTGTCTGGCTTTACTCAAGTCAAAATGGAATAAAGAAAAAATTTGTTTATTCATTGGCTCGTGTTGTGCACACGACAAGGGCTCTCCTATGGCCTCTGCTCTTTTTCTTTATGGAAACTCTGGTTTACAGACAATACAAATATTGCATCAAGTTGTACTCTTCACAACTTCATACTCCTTTCTCTATTGATTCAACTCAAGACCCTTGGAGTGGAGAAAGACAGAGACAGGGAGAGAGAGTGAAAGCTAGTCTCAAATGACATCATTCGGAATTTACGACATTTTGAAGAAAATTTGAGGATTTTGAATGTCTCTCTCTGGAGAAAGGCTAATTTGTCCTTTCCCCCTTTCTTTCTTGAGCTGAGACAAATGAATACACTCTGAAAAAGAGGAGACATTGATTTTTAAGTGAGAGCGAGAAAGAAAGGGTAGGAGGACACAACGTGCGGGGGAGTGTGAGTCAAAATTTTCCTGTGTAGTGAAACTATGGTAGAAAAAAATGTGGGAACAAGAAGGCGAAAACTGGAATGGGACTGGTCATGTAAATTTTATATACGAGCTACTGAAGATGTATATTCCTCCTCGTACTTGACAACAGACTCGAGATGAGGAGGGTAGAAGACGTGAAGAGAGAAAAGAGGAGGAAGAGAGAAAGTCAGTGAGAGAAAAGCTGGGTCTTCAAAGTTGTGACATGGGAGGATAACTGGAAGGAACGTTCTTCTGGAGAGTCTGGGAAGACATTCCATGCTTTTGTTTGTCAAGAATTTGCTCTTGATTTGATGGATGAACAATAAAATTTATAGCAGATAATTCCCTCTCCTTCTCCTCCTCCTCCAGCTTTCTCATACTCACACACTAAATTACTACATTTTCCATTTCCACTCGACTGGAGGGGAAAGAAAGAGGGAGAGAGTGGGACATGAGAGTGCCTATGGGTGATAATGGAACAAGAATATTATTTCCCTTAATACATTCTTATGTCTCACAAAGTGACTACAGACACACGCACACACACACTCTCAGTCCTGAGAAGAATCTACATAATCTGGAGAACAGACAGTCATTATGACAGCAACTTTCCTGGAGCCATTCAACAGAGAAAGAGATCCATTTGAGGAATATTTTAAAGTTGGAGAAGACGTGGAGGATTTTTAAAGGGTGTATTAAAATCAATATTAATGATATTTTTTAGTGTCGAGGGAACAGGTGAGCAGTTCATTCACCCATATTTTATGTCCCACTCAAAACTTCCCCCGTCATTCTCGTATGTGTGTGTGTGGCTGTGTGTAGGTTTCTAAATGCTCCTTTACAACAATTAATTTCATCAAGGTTGTAAGAGGAGAGTGGAAGAAATGGGAGAAATACGGTACAATACGTTTGACTGTTTACTCAAGTTCATGGACACTAGAGAGGAGGAGGCGGAGGTATAATGTTTGTGTGTGGGTGTAATGTAAAGTGAATCCCAGCTGCATGAGTCATGGGAAAGAGATACAAAATGAATGGGAATTCCAGGAATGATTTGGCATTTTGCTACCAATTACGAATTGAGAGAGAGGAAGAGATTTGCCAAAATAATTTGTAATATAGAAAAAAGGGAATGAGAGAGAGAACCATTCTACGAATCTCATAACCTCACATTTTGTAGTCTGACTCTTCAATGAAACTGGATATCCTTTCACTCGCTTTCACCCGCTTTCACTCACTGGATCAGTTAGAGGAAAATATTTAGCACAATCCACATTCCCAAAATCAAAATGGTGATGGGGCTTGGGTAAATTTCAATCTTACCATTGTGTTACTGTTTGGATGTGGCTACCGTACAAATTAAATTATGAATTAGTAAATTTGTATTCCATCTCATGTATTAAACTGTGCTTCATTTTTTTGAATTAGTATTACAAATATTAGATTCTCATTGCTGAATTTGACAGTCGTAGTATAAACTAAAGGTTTTTTGTGCTGTCGGCAAGACTAAAGATTACGGTTGTCAAAATTGAGAGGAACGTGTACGGGTGAATGTTGTCCATTTCTTGTTGCACATACACACTGTGCAAAGATAATAATGATGCAATCGTCGTTAAGGGAGTAAGTGTGAAGGAGATGGATATTACACGAATCCCTTTCAAAATATTATAATCAAGCTTACCGGAGAAAAAGTGGAGAGAGGGATGACTAGAGATAGAGACAAGACAAGCTAAATGAAACGGAGACGGAGAGAGAAAGAGAGAGATCAGAAATTTTATTTTATCGAAATACTTTTAAATCCTTTAAGACTTCTTCCATGGAATTAGTTCCAAACCATTTTGACAGTACATGAGGGAAGAGGTGGAAGTAGAGAAAAACTTTACACAGTTGACTCCTTACGTACCTATAGTTTCAAACGTTGTCGGGTGTGATCTCGAATTTTTGCCTCAAAGGTTTCGGATAAAATACTAGACGATACAATCGTTCATATGCCACCTTTT
>WJFB01001961.1:0-23858 GCA_009870185.1 Pygmarrhopalites habei
ACCAATTAAATAACGTATTTTGTCTGTCTTGCGTATTGAGTCTACATTTCTTTGCCATATTGGGTAGGGGCCGTACCCGAGTATTTACCCCAGGCCGGACCTCGATTTTTGAATCGTCGCGCCGTCTCTGATAGTCATGTGCTTCAAGTACTCACTTCGTCTTCTCATGAACACAAGAATTTTTGGACGCAGTCTCAAGTATTTCACTTTAATATTTGCCAGTACACAACAATGACAACCTTCTTTAATACTGAAAATTCTCCAGTACTCAATGCCCACGTGATGTGTAACAAATTAATTGGGTATAGTCATAAAAAACCATTTACTGACACTTGTAAAATATTCAATTTATAAATAATAACAATATTTACAGGATATGTGAACCATACGAGCAAAAATCTTGACCTGAAAAAAATGAACTCCTTTTGTAAATTACATAAATACAAATAACAGAGAAAAAAATAAAAAAAAAACTGGTTTGAACTTATCATTAAAAAAAGTGAATTTAGTTAACAGTGAATTCGTGAGAGAATTTCCTAGTTATGGTTTTGTGTGTGGGTAATCTAAGGAAAATTCCATGGACTCGGAAAAAAAACATTGGGAAAATTAACTGATAAAGTTGTTTCCATTACATACTGCCTTCGTTACAAATAACCTTCATTGAGGAGCTACACTCATTTTGTATGCCAACCTCACAATTTTGATTGTAACTTCATCATCAATTTGAAGCCGAACAAAACGTATACTTATGTAATATAATAATCCACCTCCAAAAGGTCTCTGCTGTAATATAAAAGTACTGTCGCTTTGATAAAAAATATGAAATCTCAAAAAGACAGACAATGAGCCTTGTGAATGTTGAAATGTGTTTGTGTGTGGGTTGAATTACAATTTGCACAAGTCCATCTCAAGTATCACCACTAACTATTAAATAAAACTTCTGTCTTCATTTTCTGCAACAGTCAGAAAAAGAGTACAAAGGGAGATGAAGTCAGTCTTATATACAGTCCAGGTTTGCAAAAAACTGTCTGCCCCAATTTTGATAAGGGGGAGACTACATATACTACATAGAACTATGATTTATGTAGTGTAGACTCGTCGTAGGCTTTCTTGACATTGAGACACAATTGGAGTATTTGGTCATTAGGGTACTTCTCCGCTGAAAAGTCATTATTGTAATTGACCCGACTACTTTGGTTCCGATAAATAATCTCGATAGTGTCAGATGTTAACGAGGATACTTCATCATTTGGATGACTTCTCTTTGACACTTTTCTCTGCTCCTCTTTGGAATTCACATTGGGTAGAGTCACCACTTCCATTTGTGGTCCATGTCCATAGGGAGAATGAGAACGAGTGATTCCATGAAATATCCCACGTGTCCTGAATAATTCATTTTATTGAAATTATGTTATCCTAATTTTGTACAATTCAAATCCTCTTAAATACAATGACAGATTGTTAATACAGTGCTTACTTGTGTGACACGTGTTCTCCCATGTATGAAAAATCCTTGCAAGGACATTCGTTTTTCACGAAAGAGTCGAAGGAGTCACAGGGACACACGGGAAAGGCCAAAGGTGAACGAATTGACTCCAGGTAGTAACGCACGACTCGGGCGTGACTACAAATGTAAGCTAAAAACGAAAATGTCATTATTATTAATTTCTCTAGATAATATTCTGTATATTTTAATTATTTAAAATTATTATTACTCTCAAATTTTGTGAGTTGAGTCTGAGGACAACCAATTTGTCTCTCCCCACCATTCGCATGAAAATCCACATGCCCCAAATTGTTGGCCAGTCCAAAATGACCACCAAAGAGGATCCTCCTCCCTCCATTCGTATGCAAAATGTCCACAAATTTTGCATCGGATTTGTCCAGTCGAAACTCATTGTCCACAAATTTGAACAAGGGTCCTACCTCCCAAATAATCACAATTAAAAACCATAAAAAAGTCACTGCATAAAAACTGTCAAAACAAAAAATTGTTACCAGCTGGGTCAAGACCAGTTATGTGTCCAATTTGGCCCTTCAATCTATGACCAGCTAAACCTGCTGCATGTCCAGAATGGAAAAATTAAAATTCTGTTCACGATTCACAATTTGATTTATAGATGAGTACCAATATGTGCTCCCCAAGACATGCCAATCAAATGGATAGCTTTCCACTTGACCCCCATTTCGTTCACCATGAACTCCAGTAAGTCACCCAGTTTCTCCGCCACGACCTCATGTAGAGAGGTCAAATAGAGGATTGGGAGGGAAAAGAAAGTGTAGTCGACAACTATGACGTTCACATCAGAGAATTTCAAGTAGACATCCCGGAATTTGAGAAGGTACTCACTTATGTACACTTCATTGGCAGAGTCCGCGTACCCGTGTATTACGATTTTTGTGAGTCTCCTGGGGTCAAAGTTACTCGTGTTGAACGACTTCACACTGTCAACGATCAACTCTTGAGCCAGGACCGGGTTTTTTCTTGTCCACAGGCGGAAGTGCACATAATGCTGAGAGGTTGAAAGGGAAAGTTCAAATTATTACTGATTTGTTGTGAAGAGTATACAAAGGTACCCGGGAGAAAGTGGTAAAAAATGGTGAAAGTGGTTTCTCTATTGTCAGTTCACTTTCTCCCACTTCTCTCCATGTTTAAACTTTCTTCTTCCCCACATTGCTTATAATACAGTCTAAATCCATACTAACCTTAAGATTCAACCATCCAAACAAATTGTCAGATGTGATTAAATTTCGAGCTGTTGACCCCCTTCGCCAAAATGGGACGACACGACTAGGACGAACTTGATTAGGGTCATTTTGTACAAAAGGTTGGTATGACCATGTTCTCCTTTCCCAGTCATACCGGTGTGGCAGTTGACCTGCACAAAATTTTCAAAAAATCAAATTACAAATTAATACGAATATTAAGACTTTGAAAATTAATGGGAAAAAAGTACCATAAACAGTGAGGAAAATGAATGTCAGACTTATTAGAGAAACTACAGATTTGAACACAGTTGGGAGAACAAACATTGCTGAACTTTGACACGAGTACAAACAAAGACAAAATGAAAATTATGAGAATTATAAGAACACTTGCACTTGTACCAGACTTTTAAATTATTTTTTTAAAAGAACTAAAGTGCAGCTAGTGAATCGTAAGTGTGAGTGACTGGTCCATGATTTCCAGAATGAAGGCAGACGATTGATGAGTAGTTTGAATAGTAGTGTGAGAATAATTATAATTTTTTTGTACATGACTCTTCCAGGACTGCAGACTATTTTTTTTCCTGTTGGAACATGACAAGAGTCTCTTATATAATTAATGTTGATCCTCAAAGAAACAGGTTTCCTTCCCCTGCGTACACACACACATATATAATAAGGTATAATGTGTTGGACAGTCAATTTATTGTGAGTAAAATAAGGAATTGAGGAATTCTCCCCTTTTTTACTGTGAAGACCTTGAAGGGACAAAAGCTGTGCATGTACTACTGTGTAATCTAACATCCTAGGCATTATTGGCAATGACTTTAATTAAAAGCAAGACAAGGAATGTAATGTGTTGAACTTTGGAGAGGTGTGAGGGTCTAGTGGATTATTGAGGGGAAAAATCAATAAAAATACTATATTAAAGTCATACCCCTTCATGTCACCTCTTGTTGTTTGGCGTTGGACAGTGCTACACAGTGTGTAATACACACCAAGGAAATATTGTGTGTGTATTGTTATCTCAGACTTGATGTAATGTAGAATTGATCAAAAAGTTGATGGCCGTGCTATTGGACTTGGTGCCATTGTCAATGCACTTGTAGAATTTGTATCAGTGAATCTCTTCCCCAGAACAACTCATCTATCTCAACAGGCAACTCTAGTATGGAGGCGTGTGGGAAAATATCAGGATAATTGAGATTGACCAGACCTTGTCGCTTTTCCATATATAAAAAACCATTATGCATTCTTGTGTACCATAGTCGGCTCACATTAAGGTAGTCATTCAACACTCACTTTTATCTCAGCCATAATAGTACATCATTTAATTTATTATGGTATTTTTAGCACAACTTCCTCCTCACAAAGTCTATCTGTCCTCAACAATTTTCGGCGTACATAAGATATTGCAAAATAACTTTATATATTAAATTCAGTCTGTATACATTGATCTATTCTAATGAGTATCACAATATGTACATACTAGTATAGTAAGTATAAGACAGGAACATTGATTGATTTTTTACAACTATTCTTTACTTTTGATTTTTGAAGATACATTTGATTTTTTGTGTGACGAATCAGTCTGGTCGGCTTGTCCAACTTCGGGGCTGAAAGATTTTACATCCTTTTCCTCTGGAACATACTTTTGATCAGTACAAGTCACGGTAATATCCAACATGTGCTGATGACTTTCTCCATGTTTGGCAACAGAGTCCCAGGAAAGACGTGCTTCACAAAAACAACAGAAAAAAATAATCATTTTTTGTCACTGGAGTCTTAGTCGTTTGGAGTCCTTGGAGATGACACATCAACGAGTCCAAGTTCTGTGTGTTGAGACTAGAGAACAAAGAGATGGTAAACAAACAAAAATGATAAATGCACGTATGACAAATGGATGACTTCTGGGTAGTACACAATTTACACTCCACTTTAGAATACACAATTATATTTATGTAGTGAAATATACATAGTTTTAAACTTACCGAAGGGATGGATCCAAGAGTTGTGACATTGTATAAGTTGCGTGTGTCAGTCGAACAAATAAATGTGTAGTGATTTGGGACTTCTCAAACAAAAAACAGAGGATTATGGCACAGCCTCTTGAAATACGTTCTGGATTTTTAAAATGACCTAAAATGTAGTTCTTTTGATATTTTATTATGCTCTGCAGCTAATTAATTATTCTGCAAATATTTAGTATATTTTTCTTGCTATGTGGATGGCCATTGCTGGTCAATCCTTAGATAAAATGGAAAATCTACATGCTGGACAGAATAAGAAGAACAGTACAACAAAGAGTTTATCTTATCAAACATATAGTCAGTCTTAAGTATGTTGAACAGACTCAATATGGACAAAAATATGCATAGTAAGTTTAAAACTTTGACACTCATAGTAAAAAATCGTTTGACAAAAGATTTCCTCAACAAAAGCAAGAAGCGGCTGGATTTTTGATAAAATTCATTTGCGTTAACATTCTCAACTACAGATAATTTTGGATTCCACTCCTTCCCTAATTTCTTTTGTAGTTATGTGCAATAGCGGTGAAGCATGCAATATTAAAGAGGAGTATGCTACTACAACATGTATTTTGATTCCTTCTGTTTACAAGAAGAGAATTTGAGACATGAAAAAACAAAAATTACTACGGAATTCACCACCCCACCCCCCGTCTCATGGACAATGAGCCTGAGAAGAAATTTTTCTTGGCCTTTGACAGTTCTTTGCCCTTCCATGGGTGTTCCGTTAAACTAATACATACATATATTAAAAATACGTGGGGCCTATATACAAAAGGGGGACTTGAGAGGAGTTAAAAACTAGCCTTTGGAAATATGACACATTTAATGTTTGTTCTTTGTCGATCCTAAAACTCTCCCGTTGGTGACAAAAAGTCTCGTCGTAAATTAAAGCCAGTCAGGTCATGTCCAGTCAAATTTGTGTGCTTGAGTTACAATTCTCTACTAACTACTCTCAGTATGTAGTTTACAAAATCAAATCCTTCCATCTCACTCCCTTTGTCGTTTATACTGTGAAAATTGCAAGACATTAAATTAATTGTGTCAGGAGAGTTACATCATCATACACTCTTCTTCGCTATTTTATATAGTCAGACCGTACACTTGGAATTTGATACCCTGTCATTGAATATCATGGAGACAGTTAGAATAAAATGAAGGTTGATAATCACTTGTTTTTTTTAATGCCACTACCTCGCCATGACAGAGAAGCTTTGAGAGTGTCAACGCCTCAACCACTAAATCACATATTATCTACGTATTAATTCTAATAAGACTGTGGATTGAGACACTAGAATCCATTCTCTTTCTCTGTTGGCAAGATTAGCTTGAGGGTGATTGGACGGGAATTAAGACATTTTAATCAAGGAAACGTTCGAAATGAACGGAGGAATTCGTATTAACATGTCTTCTCTCACAACCCAAGTTTTCTCCCAAGTGCACGGCCCTGAGAGACCATACGATGTGATTCGAGGAGAGATGATGGCTAAACCGAAAAAGAATAATCGTAACTACAGTGGGGCCTACTACAGAAATGCGTAAATTTTAATATCCTTTTTAACTAATCGATTGAGAATTTTAATTATGTGATGGAGTTGTGTTTGGGAGAAAGGATAGAAAAAGTGAAATTTTAAATCTCTGCTTTCACTTTCTCTGTAAAAATACAGATTTAAGGTCAGTGGGGGGCCAATCATTTTGGACTCGATTGGCTTTTATGGACCGGCCTTGGTGGATGTGGCCAAGTATGATGTGACGGTGTATGTTGAGACTCCGACATTCATGCTGACCTTTCCCATGTGGTACCACTGTTGTCCGTTTCTAGCCTACTTCTATGACCCTCCATTCACTGGAGAAGGTGACAGATGACACAATGAAATTGAATAAACATTAATGTCAACATCACAGTGTGTTAAATGTGTGTGTATTTGTGTTGTACAGTTTATGCTACGTTTCATGATCAACTTGAGGGGGGAAAAGAAAAGATTTTTTATGCCAATTTTAAGGAACCAATCGTCATTCAGGAGGACGTCTGGATGGGGATTACTTTCACGTTGAAGGTAAATCATTAATTATTTTCTTAACCCTTTTGTTATCGGTGGATGATGAGGTTTTTAGTACAGACTAAAATTTCTAGTCTAGAAAGGATTTAGTAGTGTCTGTAAATGGCTAGTGTAAGTACGTACATACTAATTCTTCATTTATTATTTTGTTGGGGGGTTTGAGGGCCCGTCCACTCCCTATCTGGCAAAAGTATATGATCAGGTTGTAAAGAGGACAGAGTATGGCAACAGAACCTTCAAGTTTATGACTGGGTCCGGTCAGATGCCGATCCTCCGGNTCAGATGCCGATCCTCCGGTTCCGGGTGTAAATCCCGAAGTGATGAGAGAGAGTTCTCTTGTGTAGACCTTAATATGTAGTCCAAGTATTTTTATTGAATTTTTATTGTTTCTTCTTTATTTATTTTGTATTTCTAATTCATTCATAAATAATGAAATGCCAGCTGAGTCAACTGAGTTGACAGAAAATAAATATTTTGAAATGAAATTTCATTGGTCATATTATGACCAATTTATTTATATAGCAGAGTCACTTTGCATGATTTGTTTTTCTTTTTAATGTCGTAGTTGTTTATGTACGTAAATAGTTTTTATTTTCGATGGATGACATTTAAAATATGGGTACAAGTTGTGTCAATAGGTTAGAGAATTCAAAGACGACTGATTTAGGACTATGACATTCTTGCTTCACTGTGGTTGCCAACATGAATCTTCTGGAGGACATCTAACAATTGTTTAAAAAAATTAAAATATGAATTTTGTCCGACACTTTTATAAAGACTTTTCATACTCTCATTATTTTGATAGTCAACTCACCGGCACAGCTCTTCATAAAACTGATAAACAACCTTTTCCTGTTCGTCAGTGTTGATGGAGTATGGTCTCACGCGTCTCAGCTGAACTATTGCTTGCTCTGCTGTCATTCCACAGTATCTCACTAAATAACAGGCAGCCTGGAGAAAGGAAAGCAAATAAATTGTTAAACAAAAAACAGTGAAAATTTTAAAGCACTGATTAAGTAACTCACAAGAGTCCCGGATCTTCCCCGCCCTACTCTACAATGAATTCCAACCTGTGATATTAATGATAAGTCAATTTCAGACACGTGTATCAAAGTCAACAAGTAAAAATAATGGTTGCCCATTCAGTGGTAGACAGGCACTGTTGTAATAGGTCCAGGGCATTTTATAAAATAGTTTGCGCCATTAAATTTAAACAAAGGCATTTTTAAATATGCCTGGACATTTTGTAAAATGCCCAGGTCAAATTTGCGCCTTTAATTTTAAATGAAGGCATTTTATAAAATGCCCTGGACCTATTACAACAGTGCCTGTCTACCACTGCCATTGCATACCGCTTCATCTTGTTGACGAGCCTGTTCGCAAAAACATATGAAAAGCTTGATTTGTTCCAAAGTGGGAGCTGTCAATTCCTCAACTGGGATCTAGTATGCATGTGTAGACAAGTACATACATGTAAATAAATATGTAACAGTACAGGAATATCAAGCATTTTTGTCATAATTTTTTGAAAGTATGAACGTCTTATGATCCAATTCGAACCTCCATGTAGTAAAACTCTGTGAATTTGTGTACTGGGGGACGGCACTCTGGAGACATGCAAACGAGTCGTCTCACCCCGGACTTCAACAACCAACGGAGGTGTTCTGATTTTTCCCATAATTAGTATTATATTTTGTGAGTATAACATGTAGTAGTGAACTCGAAAGTTTACAGCGACTTTTATGCAAAATTTTTTTTATATCCTTGCCTGGATACTGAGGCCAAGCCATGAGACAAAGTCTTCTCTTTACTAAAAGAAATGACCAGAAAGTTACATGGATGACATTTGCAAATCACAATAATATTTTTGTAGATACATAGTTGACAAATATACCGATCCATTGGAATCTCCATGGAGGTCGTTGCTCTTGTTGTTCCAGAAAAGGGGTCAGGAAAGAAAGCTGTACAAATGCAGAATGATTGAACAAATTAAAAGACACATGAGCTACACAACAAACAAAATTATTACCTTTTTGACAGCACTTTCTGACTCTCGATAGCATGGATGCAACTCAATAAACTCGCTATAACATTCTGCCATTGTTAAGCAGTCGTCTCTTTACGAGAAATTATTACGAAGTTGACACGAATGTATGTATTTACTGAATAGGTTTGGCAGAGAAGATTAGTTTACAACTATTGTCAAAAATTATGCCTAATTTTCATGGCACACATGCTTGACGGGTCATTGTGCAGGACCGAATCGAATATGGATTTGTTTATTTCTTCATCCTTGTCCCATGGCAGCAATGTTATTATGGAGATTTCGACAAAGTATTAGAACGAATAAGTAAAAAATATTATCTCAAAGATATTTCCGTATTTCATTATAGAACATGTATTTATTATTTCGCTTGCGAATATATTTTAAAATATTGATGGACACTCAGCTTTCTTGTAGGCATTATCAAAAAAAATTATCTTACGTTAGGAGAAAGCGTTTAAAATCATCTACGACTCATCATAGACACAACAGGAGAAACAAATAGTTAATAAAAATTCAGTGCGTTTTTTATAATAGGCAATAATAAAACAGGAATATATTTTAAAAAATTGCTTCTCTCTATAAGTAGTTGGCAGAGAGCAATAATTCTTCCGCTAATTTGTAATCATAACTTGTTTCGGGAATAAGCTGCATCAACTGTTGTGCCAATTCAGATATTGATTGTTTTGAGAAACGAAGACACCTCAATTTGCTGTAATTTAATGATCTCAACCAATTTGAGAGATTAGTACTGATCGAGGACACAATCTCAGGTACATTTTCTGAATTGTTACTGTCAATTATAAAGTTGATTCTCATTCCAGCGATGACTAAAAGCTTAGCACCCAATAAATCCTTTGAGTTCACACTACTTATTAGCTGAAATAAAAAATAATTAAAAATTAAAGACTCCAAACAACGTGTAAATGTAATGTTGACCACTACTAGTATTATACCATAATGATTATTGTTACCTCAAGACCAAGCAAATCGAATCCACTTGAATAATACTCGCACACTTGATTCATCCTTAGAGAGTCCAAGTCTGAGCCCCATATTCTGCCTAGATCGAAACATTTTTGAACCCAATTTTCACACTCTCTCACTCCTTCATTAGAGGGGACAACCTGAACCCAGAGAAAAAGTATTCAAATTACAAAACTTGTTATTTATTACATGGACAAATGAATTGACTAATTAAATAATTTAGTTCTAATTTATGCGATATACAGATTTGAATTCGTGCGAATCTCCAGGTCTACCATCATCATCAGAACATTCTTCCTCTATTTCGTGGATTGCGCTACTAATACATAGACATAAAAATTCTTCACGAAGTATCTGTCAAAAAAATAATACACAAAATGAATAACAATCATAAAATATTGACTGATATTAAGAATTGACTCTAATAATTATAAAAATCTTTTCTCAAAATTTCCTTGCCTTCAGACCGAGATCAACCTCAATGTTAGTATAAGGAACTTGACTACTCATTGATTGGAAGAACATCATTCGAGACTGAAATTATTCAAATAATTGCAAATATATCTTTGAAATATACAGTAGGTACTACTACTATATAAGTACGTAGCTGTAGAGTTTACCTTGGTATCGAATAGGTTTGTTGACTTCATACTAGCTCGTTTGATGTGAAATTTGTGAGAAAAATCACTAGCCAGTGCCAATTGATAGTGAATTAGTAGCATTTGATAATTAACTGGTTGTTGAACAAGTGCTAGATCAGTGAGGGAAGCACTAGAAACATCATTTGACCAGTGATTTTTGGTTGTCTTCAAATTTGTCTGAGGTTGACTCCCTTCACATAAAACATTCACTTCCATGAATGAATCCAAAAATGAGACACAAAGGCTAAGGAAATTTTCTTGCTTCTCAGGTGAGGAGAAACCACTGAACCTCTCAACCAACTTTTCCTTGACAGCCATATGACCAGAAGAAACTAGCGTGCAAAATGTTTTGACTATAAATGTAGTCCACATCATCGCCATTATTCCTGAGAGTAAAAATGAAGGCATACGAAATGAACGAATGATTATTACATTTCTCCAACGAGTAATAATATGATCTGATAATCATTACCTTGTTTAATATGATGATCTGGAATTGCACTGGCACATTTTATTGCTGCATCCAAAAACACAACTTCATTCGTTTCCTTATTCCATTCCAAACAATACTCCCAACAGTAGTTTGCCAGTATTATACTCGATGATAAAGAAACAGAGAAATTTTCCTTAAGAATTCTGATTAAGTCTGTAGGGACAAAAATAAAACACATTCTTGGTCAAGATTTCGTCAAGATAAAAACATCAAAATTACACTACGAAACTACCCATTTACCTTGAATATAAGCAATGCCGTTCATGTCAACTGCTTCAGATCCTGTTTCTTCAGGTTCCTTTTCAACTTTGTCCTTTGACTTATCTTCCTCCACAGGTTCAATCTTGGTCTTGCGATATTTCCCTTTGGGTTCAGGACTTGGTGGAGCATCCGTTGAATTTTTCTTAACATCCATCTCATCCTGAACCAAGATAGGATCAATACCAATGGTTGTTAACCATTTACCGACAAGTTCCGCAATGCAACCTATCATTTCCCCAAATAATTTAAGTCAAAATCTACATCTGTATTTAAGTGAATAAACAACAATCATTGTATAAAATAAACAACAACACACCTTTGCCCTTGTCTAATAAATTCAAAACTGACAACTCGTCAATTTCATTTGCAAGAAGTGGTAAGGCAGGATTTCCTAATTTGGGTCTCTTCACCAAAATAACAGAAAGTAGAGACAAGTCTTCAATCTGTTTTAAAAGAATATTCCATTTAAGAAGATCAAGCGAGATTGTTTCCCATTCATCAACACTGGTGTTCATAATCGACTCTGCTTCTGTTTCCATTGGTACAGGTTCTTCGACTGAGGATGTTGAAGCTTGCGGTTCCGGGTTAGTTGAAGATTCGTTCTCGTTACTACTACTCGGCTGTTGACTTTGTGGTTTTTTCTTACCGCTCTCTCTAGCCTATATATCACAAAATTTAGAGTAAAATAATTGATAAAAGTGTAATTGGTACAGTTAGATTAGATCTTAACAAATAATGGACATGCTTACAGTCAATTCCGCTCGATTTTGTGAGTCGATTGCAACTCCCCGACAAACAATGGCAAAGCTATAAATATGAAAGATCTTTGGATTTTTTGTAATCTCTTTTCGTATTTCCTCCCACCAACTACTCACTCGGCTAAAGTCATTGGTCACGGATGTTGGATCTGTGAAACAATAATTATTATAAACATACAAGCACAGAACATAATCAAGGATCAAGAATGTTTGTTCATGTAGGAAACTAACCTTCCAATTCACAAAGGCCTGTAACTACATGATAAAGTTGTTCCATTAAAACAACGTAGGAGCTACTTGAAAGGGCATTTTCACACCAATACTATATTTGAATATGAAACAAAAAGAGAAAGAAATTACACAGGGTAGGTTGTATAAACGAGACAGGTTAGTAAGAGAGTAAAATGCGATACTATATTTAGGTAACTTATTAGAAACAAGTATGCATAAGGATTATGAGTTTTATTTGCATTTCTGTAAAAAAGTGTTTAGTGGAAACATTGTTGGTACCTTGAGAGTCAGATGCATCAACTCCATTGGAACTAATGATGAATTCTTCAAATGATGTTTCCATTCAGTAATGTCAGATTTATTATTCAGGACACCACAAAAGACGAGTGAGCCTGTAATTTGGACCAGAATAGTTATAGTAACAAATTAAGACTTTTTAAAACTAAACTTAGGTAAATATTGTAATAAGAGTACTTTTGAATTAAATTACCCAAACTTGAAGAAATCTCGTATTTGTGGTTTAATTTAATACGATGGTCCGAAGTTGTTGCTTTCGTTTTATTCGTGTCAAACTCGACACAAAATGACGAAAAGAAATCATTCAAAGCCATAAACCTCAAATCATCCTCAAACTTGACCAATTTAGTTTTCTTATGATTTGAACTGTTTTCTGAAGCCATGTCTTGTAAAATATTCATCTCCTTATTTGTTGAATGAAGACACTGTAGAACAGTCTAAAATAGAGAATATGAAAGTGATGATTAGACTTTCAATCTTCAAATAATATTTTTTAAATTCATACGCTTACAAGGTGATGAGTCTCTTCACATTCTCCGTCCATCTTAGAACTGTATGCTGGGGGTTTATTTGCTGACTCGACTAAAAACATGTACAACTCTAATAGGGACTGCAAGCGAAACACGACACTAAGGTCTTTATCCTCTGTAAAAAATATATTTAAAGTATTAATTACAAATTTAGTATTAAAAAGGCCACACCAAGTATTACTGCGCAATACTATATAGTATTTTTTGTTGGTAGACAGCTGTCTTATATCATTACCTGCATCACAAAAAAGTTGCAAGTATTCCTCAAGTACCTCCTTTAAAATTTCTCTGCTCTTACATTTTTGAGCAAGGATTTTGAAAGCTTGATTGATCATGGTTTGCAGACGAACTTCACTCAATAAATCCATAATTTCATTTTTCGATGGGTCATGGTGATCCCTGAGAAGTCGTTGTAAAGTTTTAAGCAAGTGGACATCTTTCACCTTACTGCTTGTCTTATCACAAAGAGCCAAATGAAATGGAATAACCAGGGAAAAGAGTTGAGCATTCGAATCCAGGAAAAGACAAGGAGCCAAAGGTTTATTTCCTCCCCGCATTGGTATGTTGTTAAGACCCATCATTGCAAAAGTTGTGGACAATAGTCTATGGTAAACATTTTAATTCCATATTTATTCCAAAATTTAACATACTCTTTGATGATTATTCAATGTTGTACTTTACAAACCTTCCATTTTTGCTGACACTAAAAGTTGCCACTTTTGGTCCTTGTTGCATTGCAAATACTTTATACAAAATAAAACGACAACATCATTAATTTAATTCTGTAGAAATTGTATTCTAATTGTTTTACAAAATAATATGAATTTTGATTTATTAGAGGTATAAGAAAACAAACCTTCAATTTGACCACGTTTTGGAGCATAAATGACCAAGAATAATGCTTTTCTCGCAGCAACTTTTGACCTGGAGCTCACCTCTTCATCCACCTGAAGCCAACCTGTGATTGACATAATATTTCTATACTGTAGGAATATATTTATTTTTTACAAATAACTAGGAAAAATTATGATAACAGGTATTTTACCACATTGAGCTTCCCTATAGCCTTTAAACATACGAATAACAATTCCCAAATTAGTATCCATCAAAATGACACGACCAAGGGTGTCCGTAATGGCACACAATTTTCTGCAAGGGGAGACAAATAGGGATTGTCCAACTCGTCGATGATCAACAAAACCAAATCTACAAGAGAGTGATGCAGCAGGCTCAATTTGTGGTTTGTCTTTGGATTTTTCTTTTACACTAGTTCCACCAAATCCAAGCCATCCTCTGTTCAAATGAAAAAAATTAATTTTATCCCTTGAATAATTTTTAAAATTGCTTAAAATCATCTTTTCATAAATTCTTACGATGCAGCGCTGATCAAGCTACTTTTTAGTTTGGAAGCCATAGCGATTGCAATGTCTGAGAAAACTGGAACGGCCTGTCCTTCTTGAGCATAATGAAATGCAGCATAGGGCTTTTTCCCAGTATTCACAAATATATAGGACGTCAAAGGGGAAGATTGACATTTGGCATGAATACCACCAATGACAGAGGCTGTAAACAAATGGTCGAAAGTACCAGGAGTCTGAAGACCTATTCCTTCACAGTCCGTGACACCCATGTCTCCTTGCTCATATTGCCACTTTTTGTACGATAAAGGAGGAGGATCGAGCATACTGTCTGCAACATTTGCCTGCACTGTTAAAATCAAAAAATATTTTGTGTTACATACTTTTGGATTTGAAGAGTCCAAATAATTTGACTTATTGTTTCCCTTTGGACCACTTACTACGAGCTAGATGATTTCGACAAGCCCTCAAAGTTTGGAAAAGGCCAAACCCATCCATTGTCACAATGACTGTCGAAAAAAAATGTTATTTCATAAATGTTATTTAAGAGTACATAGTAGAATGAAGTTGAAAGTTGCACACAAATTGTAGGTTTACTTTTCAACTTACTATTTGGTGTGTAAATAAATAATTCTTCAAGCTGATCATGTTCTGTAGAACTATGAGCAGGCTGATATGACCGACATTTGAATGAAACAATTGGTTGATTATGAAATAGTTGGTTAACTAAATTATTCCCATACTCGGTGTACATTCCTAGAAGAACAGAAAATTAACATATTTTAATTGTACTGAATTAATCTACATTAGGAATACTTACTGTTCTGAACTCAATAATTTAACTTCACACATTAAATAACACGAATAACTTACTGACATAACCAGAACTGAACCCAAGAAGAACACAGGTCCAATCTGGAGAAAAAAATGACGTAAAATATAGATAACACATGTATTTAGTGTAGAAAGAACCATGCAAGTACATCTGAAAATCTGAATGACAAACTTTTCCATTCTACTGTATACCTGGAGCTCCAGGTGAAGTTTTCTTTTTGCATAATAATGGAATACAGATAGCACTGGTAACTTTTTCCCTACAAAAACAAAATGAACAATTCATTAAAAATGAAAGAATTTAAAGATACCAGCTTGTTACAAAATGCATCAAACTCGACAGAATAGTTGTGAAAAAAATATTGATTTTATTACCCTTCTTCTTGGGCTACATCTCCTTGAAATGATTTTGTGAATTTCATTCTGGAATGACTTGGATCCCATTCACCTAAGTGCATTGAAATAAAAAAAAATTTGAATGGATACTTCAATCATATGTACGAGTATGTGATTTTACAATGATATTTTTTACATGACTTTAATTGGACAGCCAAATGACAAGAGGGGTGTACTCACTCATAAAAAATACAGCCTTAGTTCCATTCACAACAACGATCAAATTTCCCATCGGAGAATAGGCAATCACACAATTTTGAACCCACAAGTCACATTTTTTCTTAAAAGATTCATTTTCTTTGGCTTCCTGTTGAACCCCTTTACTTCGAACTGTATCTTCTTCTCCCCAACCCCAATCCATCCATTCATCTGTGTACATGGACAGAGTTTAAATTATCAAATTTATGCGACTCTTTAGACTTAATTTGTAGTGATTTGGATTTTAATTATAATATCAATTTTTACCTTCTTGCTCTTCTGATTTTGGTGCTTCATCAGAAAATAGAAATGACTTGCTCTCATCCCAATTCTGAATATTCCCAAATACTTCCACTTGCCCAGTCGTCATTTTTAGTATACCGTATCACAGATTAACCACAGCTCACAATAAAAAAAAGCTAATATTTGTTCAGAAACTACAGAATCTGAGACTTTAACTACGCAATATGTAACTTTCATCTCTCGATTAATTTGAATCCTGCTGAGTCCCGCATAATTTCAATTGTTAATGGAAGATGAGTCATCTTTGATGACCAAATTTATTCTGATCTGATGGAATCTCTCTCTCAAGAGTGATTTTATGCAATATGAAAGAAGTAATGAGTATACAATCTAAGTATCTATTTTATAGATTCATTGTGCAAATATAAATTTTCAATTAACAAGTGTAGTAAACAAAGGATTTTTTTCCAAAAAAACGTTTCTTGTCCATCTTGTTTATGAATTCCATAATAAGACAATTCTCCAATAAAATTGACAATTTTATTTATTGTAGATCACAACTGTATACAAAAGTGAGGTGACAAGTAATTCCAAAAATAGGATACTGACGTACTATTCTAGGCTACATGAACATTAACATGTAATAATGTACTTGGGTGACATAAAATTTTTGAAGATAACACACATCACATGAAATTTAAGTACTTATTACTGACTGAATCGTGTAACATGAGACACAGAGGAGAATAAAATTAGTATGAAGTTGTTGGATGTTGTAGGTTCATAGTTTTAAATCGGACACTCGGACACCTCGGACACTGGTGTCCGAGGAAGTGTCCGAGAGTGTCCGAGAATGCTTTTTAAATGGAGGAAGAGTGTCCGAGTGTCCGATTTAAAAACTATGTGTAGGTTGCAGTAGCTATCGTGTATATCCCACTCAATTTGACTATGAAAATACTTTGAGCATTGCGTGCAAAAATTCCTTGGCTGTGACTGTTGGTGCACTGATCCTGGGTCAGGGGGATCTGACTGTGTGGACTTTGTTGTCGTTGTGTCACGGTGAGAGGAGGGGGTGGAGGAGTTGTAGTCTCTGTTGTTGTTGAGTGGAGGAGTTGTAGTCTCTGTTGTTGTTGAGTGGCATCTGAGCATATGGGCTGTGATTCCACGAATTGAAGCATACATTTTTCCACAATGTGGACACCCCATCTTGGGAAACTCACCCAGTCTATGGTAAGTCGCTTGATGAGAAAGCAAACTCTCAGAACAAGTAAATACGGACCTGCACAGTTTACAAGTAAATTTTGTCTTGTCACCACTTATGCTAGTATAACTAAAACTCAGATTTCCCCTCTCGTTCGTACTACCAACATTTGTTTTTTCCGTCCATGTTTGATGAAATGTGAGAGGAGAAGAGGAGGAGGAAGATGAGGAGGAACTTTTTCCTTGTGGCTGTGTCGATGTCCAATTTGTTGAAGTTTGACTGGTAAAATTTTGCTGTTGATTTTGTTGTTGAAATTGTTGTTGTTGTTGGTATTGTTGGGGATTTGTGGTCACAAGATTCATCCCAACTTGATTAATTGAATTTCGACTATTGTAACTTGGAGGAGGGTAATAATATTGAGTAGACGTGGTTTGCATTGGACTGGGGGTCAAGGGAGGAGGAGGAGGGTATATGACTGATTTGTGTGGGATTGGTGTTAATGGTTGTTGGACAAATTGTTTGTCCGGACTAAGATTCCAATTACTAGTATTATTGTTATAAAATTGTTGGAGATTGTTCAAGGGATCATTCCTCAAATTCTGGTTGTACTGAACACTATTATGATGAGCAGGAGGAGGAGGACGAACTGGAGGATGAGATTGAGTTGTAGGATACCAACTACTGCTATTGTATTCACAATTGTTGCGGCTACTGTAGTTTGAATGTGTAGAATAATTAGTTGGGATTCCATGGCGAACATTGAAGCTTGATTGTTGCTGTGATTGTTGTTGCTGACACAGATTATGAAACTGGAGTAATTCTTTGTCAGAATGACACTGAATATTTTGTACATTAGTTGAAGAAGTGAGGAGAATGGATGGGGATGTTTCTGGCTGTAGTTGTTGCATAAGAGTGACTGTGGTTGACTCACCCAAAAATGGTATTTTGACCGAAGGGTCATACAAAGTCCTTGAGATGAGTTTGTGTTTGACAACTGGTTCATTCTCACTCACAATTGAGAGGACAACACCAGAGTCATTTGAGTCTACAGAGTGAGACCTGGAATTGGGGCTTTGGTGAAAGTAGTCAGTCGTTGTTGTTGTTGCTAGGATTGTTGTTGGAGATGTAAAATAATTTATACTGTCTTTGACATTTTTTATGGCTGAGAATGATACTGTGGTGTCCTTGACCTCCTCCTCCTGCTGTTGTATATTAACCGGTTCTGATTCGGACAAGGGAGGATTTGATGGTGATTCGGATGGAACATCAGTCTGATGTTTGAAAGCATGTTTTGTCAAGTCTTCATCATTACATGGAACTTGTTCAGAACAAACTTGACAAATAAGGAATATTGTTTCTGGTTGAGGAAGTTGAAGCACTTCTTCCAAACAAAGTTCTGGTTCCATTTTAATAATCCCTATTTTACTATTCACACTATTCTCGTCTTCCTCTTCCTCTTTTACATACATACCTCACACGATCCACATCTTTTTCTCTCTCTCTTTTATTTCAAGTCTTTCCTTTCAATAGCTCCACATTTTCCAGTCTCCTCTCCAACACACGCACATTATTTTATTACCGACACGTGGAGTACAAACGATAGGTTCAGGCACAAGGATAGAGTAACATTCAAGTTCAAAACGGCACACTTTCACTTGATTCCCTTCAAAAGGAAGAGAAATTGAATTTTGACAATAGACTAAAATACAAAGTTGGTTAGGGGGTGTCGATGATCCAAATTCTTTGTTTCTATTTCTTATAATGGCAGACTTGTGAAAAAAGTGAAAAGACACGTTAGGATAGTCACACCACAGACAGATGCTCGACCTCCTTCAAGTTCCCTGGTCTCAGTCAGACTGAGTTTCCCTTCGAGTCTGGCCTATCTTTTCTATCTGTATGGATGAGAGTAGTCAGTAGAGGAACAGTAGCTGTTCCTGTCCCTACCGACTCCACAAGCGATTCCCCCTCCTCCTTTTATGTAATGCACCCTCCGTTTCACAGACACGCTCTGTCATGTCACTCAATTCACCCCCTATTACTCTTATATTACTCCATCCATGTTTTGTCGTCAACCTACCACCAAAAGGACTAATGTATCTACTACTTTTGACATATACAGAATATTTTAAATTTTTCACAGTGATTTCAAAATGCATAGAGATCTTTTGGTTTATTTACAGAGTAGAAAAATACCCTTGGTCTACCCCCTTATGCCCGGGTTATCACCAAAGCCGCTGTCTGTCTCTACAGAGATTAACGTGGTCCACTTCAATTATTCCAACACACAAAACTAGTTGGGTGGTACTCATCAAAAGATCATCCTTCCGGAAGTTCCAGTGGTAAATTCATTTAGAAGGAAGTTTAGCGGAAATATTATTAAGCTTCTGACTTTTTTTGCACTATGGAAAAACTAATCCTCTATTTTTTGAGGGAGAAAGAGATTTCAAGTAGTAAAAATGATTAGTCATTGTTGTGTCGTGTCTGACATTGTCAACTGTCACTAAAACTATTTATGTACAAGGATTTCATTATTAGAAAAGACACTTGGAGGGACATAAAATGTCTATGATGCAATTAACCTTGTGCAATTTTATATACCTTTGTCGGTTGCAAGAGGGGAAGTGTGTGTATATTTGCACACCCAGTGTCCCTTTTATTGATTTTTGAACAACCCAAAATAATAAAATATGCAGTAAAATCTTTGTCCATCTCGGAAATTGAATCCCCTCACCTGGACACACACCAATTAAATGTACATTTGGTGAACATTGTATTACAATGTCGTCAAGTGTAGTTCCCTCCATTCGTTCTGGATAATATCCGTTATTTTAATACCCACGAACAGTGGATTGTGGGATGTTTGCAAAAAAATATTGGGAAACTGTAATAGAAACTTTGTACAAAAAGTGTGGATGGTCCATTATAGCCCACACCTAAGAGAACAGAAAATTTCTCCCTATTTATCCCTGACTGTGGGACACAAGACATCTTTGTATTAATCTTTGTATTTGTATTTGTTGCCCTTTAGTCTCATCTGCCTTGCTAAAGTGAGACTCTCATGTAAAATTTCCTTTTCTGAGATTCTGTGTTCACGGGTGGTTCACTGTAGGTATGACAGATATGATGAAAGGGATTTATGTCCTTACTACAAATTAAGTTGGTTTTTTGACAAAATTTATTTTACTATGTGTGCATTTAAATGAGGATGATTAAAATTCGAGTTCTTCAAGGTCTTTCGATTGTTGGGGGTGAGAGTCATCTGCATACTGAGGACAAAGATCTATGGAAGATCCTGTTTTTCTAATTTTGTACGGAAAAGTGGGTGTTAGGTCAGGGTGGAGTGATGGAGGGATGCTTTTTAAGAAAACAACCATGATCAATCTTGAGTTTTCATCTCAAAGAGAAGTTACACTCAAAAAAATTTTTACTCACATTTTACTAGTTTAACACATGTTTGAACACGCGCTGTACAAAAGATGACCGGAAATCTTTCCCGAAAGATGCGTACGTAGTACACATTGTCCCAAATCATTATTGGAATAAATTAAACATTTTTTTATTCAGAATCCCATTTGACGCGTGTAGCATCTGTTGATCTATAAAATAGGACCAACAAGTTGGATTTAAAGGGGTAATTTAAAGTCGATGTTAATTTATGGTTTTGGAAGTAGGAAGTGCAGTGGGTCTAACTAGTCATTGACCCTGTAAGGTCGGTATGGAGTCCATGGAGAAGCAGTTGGAGGATTTCCAATCCGACGTTTCTTCTGCTTCTCCACTCTACTCTGATGTGGAAGGGCAGATGGGATCCCTAAGTTGGATCTTTGATGATGAGCCTGAGGAGGAGGAGGAATAAGAAAATTCTTGATGGAAGGAGTCCGCTTGTCAAAATTCTTATCATGGATCCTGTTAGCTTTCCTTGTGGCCGAATTGACTGGCTTGAGTTGGTTAGAAAGTGGTGGGACGAAGTGACGAGACAATTTATGAGGGTCATCATATGTTTGGTTTGATGATGATAATGATGATGTGTTTGGTTTTCGGATGAATGACTCTTTGGTTGTCTTACTTTCCTTGTCTTTGACTTGTTGTTGATGAGATTCTGCATGTTGGAATACGTGACTCAAGTCTAGTTCCTTGCCACACAACTCACAAACAAGGAAATAGTTAGCAGAATCAAATTGTAGATTAGAAGGGTCCCTCGGATTCTTCATTGATAACATTTCTGTTTATTTTGTGTCCTTCTCTTGTTAGGAGGTCGGACAGATTAAGGGCCTACGAGAGTAGATAAAAAGTATTGAAATTAGATAACGTGACAACGCGCAAACAAACACTGAGAATATTTAAGTGAAATCAATCAATTTGAATGTTCACTTGTCCTCTTTCTTAGTTATATCGTTTATACCAGACACATTCTCTTAATGAACAAATATTGAACTTTATGTTGTCAAAAATATAAACAGTTTCTTGCCTCTTTCAAAGTAGAAGCCGGCCGTCTAGTCAATCCAGAGTCCAAGTCAAAGGAAGATGTAAATGACGACCGTGAGGATTTTCTTTGTCGGTGTTTTAGTTATAGTTAAGGAAGACTGTGGATGAGCCTGGAACTTATTTCAATATTTTTATTATTATATGACATGTTATTCCCTCAGTTGTGGCTAGTTTTCACGACACTCCGCCTCTGTACATGACAGTTGGATAGTGCGATATCGAGTCAAATGGAGTGATTGAAAGACACTAGCATGTATTTATAATTTACACTGCAAGTGCACACACACACATACTGTATTATCCAAAGTGGAGTTTTGTGAACGGACAAGTACACGTGTATTAGTTTGTGTGGGTTTATTCAGGAGAGAGTGTGTAGGTTGCTGGTTACTCGAAGGCTGAGGAGTAAAAGTTGGGGAAGGTCCTGTCGTCAAAAAAAGTTATGACGTTTCATATTAATTTTAAGGTGGGTTACCCAACCCATCAAATATGACGACGTTTGCTCCATATCCCGAAAACTTCCCTGGTTCTTCCATTCACTTGTATCGTGTCTTGAATGGTGAGGACCATTTAAAACTAAAATATACCCGAACAAAAACACTAGTTGTCCACAAGTGTGGAACCATCTCCAATGACCGCTCTACACGTTTAACCAATGTAACTGCTTGGAACAAAATTTTTGAGTCGTAAATTACAATAGATTGTGTGTGCGTGTGTAGTGTGTGTGGAGGGAAGTTTTTGTGGAGCAGGGATTTCATGGACAATTAAGGACCCTTTTTATCCATGTATGCTTTAGTTTAGCCACAAATCTTGGGATAGAAGGTAACCTTTACAAGTTCCTCATGAGGCCATGAACCATGAACACTTTTCCTTTTTTCTAAGGAATGAGTATTCAAAAACAAAAAAAGCAACGGAAAACTGACCAGAAACTCCTCTGAGGGTTAATGTAGGATGAGAAGGTTATCCAGCAATAATTTATCTCTCTCTCTCTCTGGGGCAAGTGGAACACCATTACGTAGTCGAAGCATTTACAAAAACTGATTGTTTGTTCATCAAAAGCCATGTTCATTATCCTCACTTTGAAACAATTTTTGTTCTTGCCAATGGAGATTTAAAAAATATTAAATATTAAAAATAGAGTAGAAAGAAACTCTTTTTTATCCCTAGCTACAAAGTCTCAAAGACAGATGTACGAGATTTACGAGACAACTTCAAACGTTGGGTGCTCAGTTGGGGGCATTAGGACGTGGGAAAAAAATACCCAGTAAGAGTAAAAACTCATTTGTTGGTCACACACATGAAATGCCATTTGCCATTTGGCTGCAAGATGCCCCGCTCAACGCAAGTAAAGTTCATCCCCCTTTTTCTCTCTTTGGAAAAGTTTAGGGAGAAATGTGTCTTACACTTAAAATTCATGGAGCGACAAAAATCAAAATAAAAGTCATGACATACCAAGGACAAAATTTGTAATTGATTTTCCCTGTCTCCAACTTTTGAACATCTGATTACGTCCAAGTTGAGTCTCAAAGACTGTCAAGGGTCAATATGGGTAGCTGGAATTTATTGCAATTACAACCTTGGACCAAATCAGGCAGACGAGGCAGTCCAGGTCATGAAATGATTTACAAAGCAAAACATTCACCCTGAAGAAAATCTTCCATTTTGATGCAATGTAGTTTCATTTCATACCTGGTTTAATTGTGAATGGACAACTTGACTACAAAATGTGTTGGTCAATTTGATAGACTATTGACAAAAGGGGGTAGAATATTCTACATGGCCACTTGCTATTTCTCACGAGTGTTCCAAAGTCATCACCACCCAGAAAAATTGAGAATTGAGATCCAGAAAAGAATTAACTAATTAATTATGCATCGTACTGGAGTCCTGGGCTGGCTTTTCATTCACACCCCCTCAATTAAGCAAGTAGATAGTCAATTCTGGGAATCATCAGCTGGATGGAGGAGGTCGTTGCAGTAAATATTTGATAGACAACAGCTTGTGCATCCACTCGAAATTTCTTGAAATATATTGACACGCCCACAGCCATCATATATCTGCAGCGTAGACTCTACACAGTGTGTACAGGGTGGCCTAAAGTCACTTAAAAAGTT
>WJFB01001962.1:0-23850 GCA_009870185.1 Pygmarrhopalites habei
AATGTCCATTAAATTGTTGCCGATTTCAACCATGCTTCATTTTCATCAATGGTTAATAAAATTAATCAATTCTTTTTTGGTGATAGTCTACGTAAATTTTCAGTGATTTTCCCAAAAGGTTGACCTAGGATTCGATGATATGTAATTTAATTTGATAAAAAACCCTTTCCTTTCATGAAGCGACAAAAAGCGATTTTTGAAATAACGAGAGCGAAAAAAGTGAATTTTTGGCGAACGTGTAGCGATTTTTTTTCAAAAAAGAGCGATCGAAGAGACTTTTCTCAACGCATACATGTATAACGAGTCTCTCGAAATGGTCGATCAATAAAGACGGGTCAAATGTCAACCTTCATCCTCAAAGTGGAGCTGGAACACATTCTTATTTGTGGTTATGAAGACATTAATGACTCTTTCCGCATGTCCAGATAAAAAAAGCCACGGTGTGATATTTGGCAGTTTGCAATTTCATATATTTCAGTACATAATATTCGACTGGCATCATGCAAAGACGTTTTTAATTTTTCTATATGGAATCAGTGATAAATGAAAATGTTGAAGTAAAATTTTTTTTTTATCAAAAAAGCAGAGTGTTTGCCTTTATTAGAGAGACAAAATGGGGGTGTAACAAATATTATATACACTTTGTATTCGAGGGAACAGAATCAAACAAAATGGTATGCCAATTAAAAAATCCAACCAAATTAACATTTGAACAAGAGGGATGATAATCCGTATATGTATAATTTAGACAGTCATTTGGAATTTGTAAGCTGATTTCTTCAGGTGCAGAGTTGGTACTGTTTAACCGTAGTATCCGTACAATCCACGACCTATAGGAAAGAAGGAATTTTAAAAAGAAAAGAACACGGGTGAAAATGTAGCGTGTAGATGAGGGAGAATCATTTACCATATCCACCATAACCTATAGAAAGAGGAAAAAGAGAGAAATAGATTAGTAAATGATTGAAATGTTCGTAACAAAGATTTTGTGTTATCGTTTGAGTGCATTTCCTCCAGTATGGAGCTCGGTGGGCTACTTAATGCGAGCAATCACACTGTGAAAAGGCATCAATGATATTTTTTCGGGATGACACTATCCCAATAACTCACCTCCATATCCGAGCCCGTGACCACCATAGAATCCACGTCCATACCCACCTGTGAGAGGAAAAGAAGAAGATGAAGCGAAAATGCCCATACGAGTATGGTGAAAATGAATGGAAACTCCACTGGGACGAATAAGACAGGTGTATAGCGGGACGGTGTGGGGAACAGTGAAGGTTGATGTGCACACGACGTAGAGAGACAATAGGAGCCTTCACTTTCGCACACGGTCCCGGAAATATACCCGTCTTACGTCACCAGTTTGTATGTGCAAAAGAATGATTCTCGTCCAAACAAAACCCGTATTGATTCATACCATAGCCCAATCCGTAACCTGTAAAGAAAGGAGAAGTGATTAGGAGAACACAAAAAAGGACACGAGTACTTTTTTCTCTGTCAGAAATGAATATATTTCCAAATTACGATCCTCTGGGTACTGTACATGTTCTTGGGCAACAGCGGACCAATGTCCGTCAGATTTTTAAAATCTGAGAACTGCTGAATACCATTTCAAAGTCATGTTCTTCAGATATGTGAAAGCATAAAAATGTTGAAAACTCTGACCGTCCCGTGGTCATGAAACTAGACGGAGAGAGACGAAAATACTCGCACCTCCGTGAGTCCGACGTCTGCACAATTACAAACCTTTCTATGAGGAATGAAAAGATGTCTAAAAATGCGAATCAAAGCGCATACTTTTCTGTGCCCAGCGACATGTATGGTGGTAACAATATCGTAATTTGGAACATGCTGCCTTTCCTACACTTTTCTACTCTGGATTACTTACCACCATATCCGAAACCCCGTCCGTACCCACCTGGAAAGAGAAAAAGAGAAAAGTGTGATGTAATGTTATTGCCCTGATGCATGTGACGCACGTGTGTGGGAAAATAGTGTAAGGAATGGGCCCACAAGGCGTGCTAACGCATGAAGTGTGTATTTTCGAACGTAATGGGATGGCAAAAGATCCCGAGACGATGAAAATGGAAAGAAAAAGTGAAAGTAGAAGAGAAAAAGGGAAGAAAGGTGCCGTGAAAGTGTTGCTTACCATATCCGAGCCCATAACCTAAAAAGAAGGAATAGAAGAGAGATAAGTGTCACAATTCACCGTGCAGTCTTTACCCATGTTCAATTTGTCGGTGCCCACAACTACAGCGCTATTTTCTACGTGCAAATCTGGAAACTGAATATATTGTCCAGTTTTCCATGATGCGTGAGTCAAATCGTATCATACAGGAATAGTGCTGTAGTGAGCGCACGAATTAGTGCATGCGAATGGCTTACCACCATATCCGAGTCCCCCGTAACCGAGTCCACCGTAGCCGAGTCCACCGTAGTAGGCTCCAGCAGCGGTGTCCAGATCCTTCTTTTCAGCCTCCTCGGCGGCCAAAGCCAGGGCGATGATGGCAAAGAGAGCGATCATAACCTGTCCATTTGTAAGAAAAAAGGTTCCACGGATTAGTCACACTTTCAAATCACTGTACACAGTAATGAGAGAGATAGAGAGCACTGGACAAAATTTTGTACTGCACTTACGATGGATTTCATTTTGGCGATTGTTTGTTTGGCTGTAGAAGAGTTGAATTTGTTGCAAATTGAGCTGACAAGCGTTTGATGTTGGAATGGACGGTGGGCCTCCCTTATATACGAAATGTGGGAAGGGCACAAAGTCAGTCGTCCATTTAATTTTTCCTCAAAAATTCCCATTCACCTTTGCCTTCATCCTTGTTCAAATGGAAGTCATTAGAAATACAGTGGGACGGCAGGTCCCTCCTCATGTGGTATTGTGATATTGTGTATTATTCAAGAGGAATATTGAGTAGTAGGAGAGCATGTGACAGGTACGTTATGGCTCCATCCCTCATTTCCTCTTCAACTTCTTGTACTTGCTACCTTCTCACCATTATCTACTATCATCTATACACAATGTACTCACTCACAAGTAAGGGTAGTTAATAGGAACAATGACAACAAACAGAGAGAGAGAGAAGACATGAGACTCTCTTGTAGTACAGGGGAGACCATTACTATTACATTTATACGGGACATATAATCTACTAGGCTAGTGTGTCTTGTTTGTGGGTATCAGTGATTCGCAATTCCTGCCACAACCAAAAAGTATCAGAGTTAAAGGTAGGTACAGGACGTACCTGTACCGAATATATTGCTGAAGTGGTGGTGACTCTGTTACGTAACACGCAGGGACAATGAATCTGCACCATTACAAATTAATTATTTAAAAATTCATCCCAAATGCTCTCATTTCCATAAATATAAGAAATCAAATTCTGCACAAAAATGTGGATATCCCCCTCTCTCTCCCTCTCTCCGTGAGAGATGGATCAATCCAATGGGAAAATTATGCTAAAATGTACCTACGCAATGAGGGATACGCACTACACATAAAATTCACATTGTTTTCATTGCAAAAAGACAGAGGAGGAGGAGGAGGTGCAGCATGAGTCAAGTGCACTGTAAAGTAGCAAGTGTCTTGAGGCGAGATATACACAATTCAATGTACCCCCATGTAACGTACATACCTTTCCCTTTCATTTCCATTGTACATTGTCTGTCTGCTGCAAAAGTTGGTAATTTACAATGAGACCTGTTCTCCTATAGTCTACAGCAAACAAATTTCAAGTGCAGACTGTAAAAATTGTTGAAGGTGGATGCAGGCAGGGATTGCAGATGCATAAAGAGAGTGTACATTCATTCGTGACATAATAATATATTTTATCTCACTCAAAAATAATTTAAGATACATAGAAATTGGTCCTCCATTCCAACTGAACTGAACATGTACTTTGGTGTCAGTGTGTGGACATGAAACCGTGGCCACTTATGACCATTCGTCACCACAAGATGCAATTGCACTCATACAATTTGTAAATCTTTTCTTGGATAGTATCAATTACTGTAAACTATTGTATCCAGTGATTTTCTCAAATATCCAATCTTCTCTAACCACCATCTCACATGCAACAACAACAAAGGGAAAAAATTCATTGAGAATTTGAGAAATAATTTTTCCTGATTCTCCCCCTCTTTAACTGTGATTTCCGACAGTAAAATCATAATTAGACAAAACAATTATAATTACATAGGTATTATTTCATACAAATTTCAATCATCAATTGTAGATACACAGACTAACACTTTCAATTTTCATAGTAAATGTCAATGATTGTTGATTCCAATCTACAACGTTCTTCTCAATCTTCATGCATTAGATTCTTGGCAAAGAATTTCTTGCAATTGTGTGATTCACAATTATTAATAAAAATTTCACGGCTAAAAGGATCTGGGATGTAATTAATACTTAAGCATGACTTCCGTGTCCAGGAAAAATCTCCAAAACAAATTTCAACTTCCAGCTTGACCTATGACGTCAATCATTAAATTAAAGAATCATCAGATGAGACAAAAACAGCTCAACAAGTTTTGAGTTGGTGAGCAAATTTGTTTATTTGAGGTTTGGACACATAGGGGTGCATGAGTCATACTTGTTGACATATGAAATCTACGTGATCTCCCAGAGGACTTGGTTGAGCATTTAAAGTTGTGATTTATTATGTACCCTCTGCTCTTCCACCGCTACAAAGGCAAACAATCTGTAAGAATATTAAAAAAATGTAGGATTGTAAAGTGTAAAGTCGTTTTGGACACCTGACGTGTGTCCATTCTTTTTCGTCGTACAAGAGAGAGAGAGAGTGAGATAGAGGAGGGAACCTGCCAATAGCAAAAATTGCAAATTGAGTTTAACACACACACAGTTTTTTTTATCACTTTTCCCTCAACGACGGTCATAATATTATTACGTAAGAGAGAAGTGAGGTTGGAAAATGGGGATGGCGGATCCTGTTCCCGTTTCGCTTTCAACCCAAAGAGAACCTCTTACATTTAAGTCATCACACGCATAGACACACACACACACAGAGTCATAGCACCTTCACTCGAATCCATTGATGAAAAATAAAAGGAGAGAAAAAAAGAGATTGTGATTGTGTCAAAGGAAAAGATGGAAGAAAAGAACAAAAAAAATTAAATAAGACACAAGTCAAAAGAACAAGGTACCCCATTCAAGAGGACCCCATTATATAATACTTTATTCAAGATTTTGTACCATGTACATATGAGTCAAAGCCTAGTCATTAATTTTCCAAATGTCTTCTCAATATTCCCCCTAAATTTGTATTTTGTCTATTTCAATCCAGTAATCACTCCCTTATTGGCCATTACATAATATTAAATTATGTAGTACTACAAGATTATGAAAATGAGGAATTCTCACGAGATCATCACCACCACCCACAACAACAACAGCATTAATTTCAAGTTTTCAACATGGGAAGACAGGACAAACAAAAGACCAATACATGTACTTAACAGCTAATCTACATTTTTGTACAAGTAAATCTTAATTTAAATCTCAAATTAGATTAAATTGTCGTTCCGCCTCGTTCCGCATTTTGAGTTTCGACGAACAACTTGTTTAACATTGTTAATTAATTTGTCAAGACGTATTGAGATAAAATTATTATGCTTATTTTTGTAGTTTATGTGAGTAGACAGAGTATGTACCTTGAATCTTGTAAATACTACATAGTCAAATCAGTCTCAGACTCGCTCAAAGGTGAAAAAAAATTCTAATTGACTCGACGGTCTTGGTCATTTTCTAACCCAGATACTCCATGTGTGATACTGATATCCATTTAATTATGCGTATAGTTGGAAAATGCTCACATGTGCACCATTGAATTGGACGTGAACATGCGTAAATGTACCAATATGGGTAAAATTGGTAATTATTTGTGATTTGGCATTGACAAAAAAATTTTGTACCTCCACTTTTGTCTCATTCATCCATTTTGATCTTGCTGTGCCTTGCCAAGTCTACACAGACACAAGAAGAAAAAACACAAGATTCAAAATTGTAACAAATCTTCCATTATATAATCATATTGGACTCCCCCCTTCCTCCCTCTCTTTTCATTGTACAAACAAATAACAGCAGCAACAGGGAGCACAACAATGTCACCTATTATTTTTTTGTTTCCTTTGTTATTGTGATAGTTGGGAACCCTTCCGTTCCGCTTGATTCAGCTTTAACCTCCTTGAGTACTTGGCAGACACTTCCAAATGAGACACAGCTCAAATAATAAAATGGGATACAAAAAAAACAAATCCACATTTACGTACCATGATCTAATCCCCCTTCTCTCTCTCTCTCTCTCTCAATTGGAAATACGGTAATTGAGAGACTTATCTTGAACCAAGCTTTTTGGCTCAAGTGCACAAGACTTAATTGTTCTGAGATCGAAACTGCGTACTTTTATTTATGACTACGACTAAAAAAAATATTGAGAATCGATAGTTTATTACAATATAATAATGCTCATATTCATTAATATGTTACTCGTCATGTAAAGTTGAACAAGCTCAAGTGTCAAAATAATGAGTCATTATGTAAATGAGTTGGACACCCAAGACTGATTTTTTTGACAATTGATTGACTCGCGAACATTTCATTGGTGCGTACAAGCCGGCCATTATTTACCTTTACATAAAGAATTGATGCAGACAAAAGATAAGAGAGGAGACTGACCTGAAATCAAATGAAATGGAAAAATTGATACAATTACGAGTTTTGCTTACTAATAAATACACTAAAAATTTCTTCACACTATAATATTTATTTCCATTTGAACAACGACAAAGAGACAAGTGTTTTGTTGTGTTAGGTACAAGAGTGGGAGATTGGTTTCTTTATTTATTTTGGCTGCTGTGGATTCAATTTAAATGTAATTTAATTATGTATAATGATGATTGTGTGTGTGCGTCGGATCACAGTGTGGACAGTCAAGGAGGGAAATACTCAATAAATCTGTCCTTTGTGATCCATTAGTTGAATATTGTATCACGCACATTCAACTTCAGCATTTAACCATGTACACCACTCACCCACAAGTACCCAGGAAAAAACAGACCCTGTTTAATTTAAAGTGCACATTGTTGTTAAATGCAGGCTAAACGTTCTGTGTACACAATCAAAGAGCATGTGTGTGTGTGTAGTGTGCCAAGTCAACAATAATGTATAATTTAGATTTTGTCATTGCATTTTTTTATTTTTCTCACGCATGCTGCGACATAATTGCAATTACTATTCTGTATTGTCTATATAAATGATGATGCACCACATGCACGCAGTACGACCGGGCCCAAAATGTCTGCCTATCCAAAACACTCACATTCGCATCTTAAATGTGGTTAGCATATTACAGAGAGAGAGAGAGGTCATGTAATCAAATGTGTCTGTGTGAATGTCTTTCCTCTGTCTCGCCTCCAACGACAGTCAAGTTAATTACCGCTAACACACACATTTTTATTTTTTGACCACAGTTAACAGGTAACTGTGTATGTGTGTGTGGAGGCGGCTGTGATGTTTTGTCCTTTAACTTTGTACAATTCTTTGTTTTTCAATTTCACTACTCCACTAAGAGACTAGGTTAGTTAATGTGGTTCACATGTGTCATTCGTAAAGAAAAGTCCATTTGTCAAATCACACACACACTCTCTCAAACAGAAAGAGAGGGAGGGAGAGACGTGCCCTTATTAAAATTTTGGTATACAGATAGAGTGGCTTCTGAAATGGGTGAGGAAGGGGATGATGCAAATTTTATGAAAATTTCTCATTTCAATTAAAACTAATGTTCTTTTCCCCATCGTTAAATTAAGGATTGGTGTATCCTAATGCAGTTTGACAGAATGAAATACATGAGAGTCAAATTTTTAAATAATTTTTTAAAAAAACGTTTTATTTGACACACATGGAAATAGTTTAGACTTGGTTACCAAGAATATTATGTAATCTTATGGGTGTCTTTTGTCTTTCAATCTCTTGAACCCTGTAATATCTGACTGTAATGAATATTAGTTTATATTAGCATAATGGTTTATCGTGTCTTTTAATCTTTCCCAAAAGATCTTGTTTCACATCCACTCTCATTGAGCTTTTGCTTTTCATTTTATGACTATTATTAGGGATGATGATAATCAGAGTTGATAGGGAACTGGATCCGACACAAGTTGAAATTGTGTTTCTGTACAAATTAGTTGTCTTGCATGACCAGAAATAATTTTAGTTTGTCGCAAAACATCAAAAGTAGTTTTGAGAGAGTGTGTGTGCAATTTTCGTGAATCATTTCTGCAGGGAATGACACATATGTACATGAATAATAATGAATTAAAACGGGGATGCTAAATTTTTGTTAAAAAATTATCTCACAGAATTATAATTAATTATGTCTTGCCTCTACCCACTGATTTTTCGTGAAGATAATTTACATGTAATCATGTCTCTGAGGCATGCTATTTTTTGCACTTACGTTGTGCATAAGGGTCATGAAACATTTTTTTAGTCCTTTAGAGTTATTTAAAAGTCTTGAGGGAAAATTACAAGCATGGAAAAATTAATCACTAAAAATACAATTTTTTGAATACAGGAGGATATCAGGAGGAAAGATCAAAAAAGTGCACAGGTCCTCACCAGTATATATTTATAAAACTGATTCAATTAGTATATGGGGTAATGATTGAAGTGACCGTCAGGTGAGTTTATTTACTCTTTGTTCTCTTTCACATTTTTAGTTGCACGTGCATCACCTCTGCACACCTTCATTAATTATTACTACATTTTTCTCTCAAATCAGCAAATGAGAACCTTCACACTTGAAGAAGTATTGCAATTAAAAAAAGTTCATCAGCGTGTCAGTGGAGAAGAAGAGATATACAAAAATTGTGAAAAAAACACAGTTAACTCTTCAGTTATAGATTTAATTCATTTTTTTAGTGTAATTCTGAAACAGAAAAATATATAATATAATTGTTCTTTTCCTCCTTCCCACTTTGTTACATAATACAATTTGTGTTTTGTTGTACATGGATGTGAGTCACCACAAAAAAGGTTAAACCTTCGGGGTCCTGGTGGAAGGGGAATTAAGAATTACACACTTTTTCGTGTAGGAAAAAGAAGGTTAAAATTTGTCGACCACACTGGATTTGCTGACCACAGTGTAAATTACACTGTGTGTAATAATGACTAACTTTTAATATTAAAATGGTTAAAGTTGACTAATTTTATCAGTGGGGATCGGAAATGCAAGACACACATTATTTTTGCATTGTGTAGGCTTGGTAAGTTTGCAATTTCGAGAGAGAGAGAGGATAATGAAAAGTTACGTCACACATTCTCACTCTGTACTGTCGGTGGATGTTTTTTGATACTGTAATTTCCCATTTAGTTTTTCATATCAAACAAGTGTAGAATCATGAGACGTACAAGTAAAGTGACAGGTGTCAATATCCTCAGCTGATCAAGAGCAGGAGCAGCGAAGAAATCACTTTTTTATCTAAATCTCCCTTCGGGCATTTGTGTATTTTGGTCAAGCACTCGCCAAACCTTTTGTCAGTGCAATTTGACACCAAAAAAGGGGAAAATTATGATTATCATCAAACGTTGTAAATAACTACATCATAATCTGGACAAAAATAGAAGAAAACACTTTAATCTAGACCTTGGACACATTTACTTAAATGTCTGTATTCCTGTGTAAGTTTGATAATGCGTAGACAATTTGAGTTAATTGGACGTTAATCATAATAATTATGAGTCTAAATGAGTAGTAAATTGAATGTGTTTTGTGTTTGTAAGTAATAATTCCAATTAAAATGGGTGCAAACAGCAGGAGACTACACATGTGACAAGCATTTATGCATATTCCTGCAATAATTAAGATTAAGAACAAATCATTACACAGACAACGGCACAAGAAAGAGAATGGACAACTCTTGACATTTAATAGTACACATTAAATAAATGGAGCAAAGTTGAAGTTGTAAGTCACATTAATTAATTATTCTTTGCCTGGCCGTCCATTTAATCTGTCACGTGTGTGTAAATATATTCAAGTATCTTATTTTTGACAACTTCCTTTCTTAGTTAAATTTTAAATGGACACATTCTGTATGTATCTAACCTGTTCAAATATATGGACAAATTGACTCAAATCTTTGACCACTTTAGATGACACAGAAATACTAATACGAAACTTGATTGTTAATTTTTGTGTGTGAACATTCTTAGAAATCACTATTGCATATTGAACACATTCAAATATGGCATTTCTAATTGCAATGTGTGTTGAATAATTTAATTGTAGGCTACAATTTGTAGCTGTACATCTGTAATATGTTAAAATATACATCTTGGAGCCTTTAATACATAAATCCACTTGGTCGAAAGCCGATTAAAAGACAATCTTTCTTATCCAGGCATCCTCATGATTCAATTAATTGTCGCAGCACAATTAACTAATTAAATAGCTCGCCATGGCACTTCAGCCGCCCCACAAGCCAAACGTTGCGGTGGTCTCGTGTGTATCTAATCTCTCGCCTGTGTACCTCCTCTCGCTCTCTCTCGTGTCTTGTGTGGTCCCTCATACGACACTTGCACTACAAAATGACACATTGTCAATGTCATAATTGAACTCTCGACGACAGATAATTTAATGGTGAATATAAAACTAAATTTTACACCTCTTGTAAAATAATACAATTTCATTCAAGTCAAAAGGTGAGATGAATAGTAAAACGTGCTAATGTATTACTGCGTCCGACTGTCCTTTAATAAAACGTTGTGGTTTTCTTGACACACTTCGCATACACATGATATACATGGAAATGTGGCTTGGACATTAATTTAACGATTGATATTTCAGAACAATCGGATTTTATATTTGTTTGGTTAATGAAATTAAAATTATATACAATTTTTATACTCTATCCAAGAGAGAAAGCAAGTGCGAAAAAAATTATCTTGTGAAATTCAACTGTAGATTTTAAAAAATGTATGAACTCCAAGCTTCCAACGTGTCTACCATGCATCATGAACACACTTTGCAAGGTTAAGAAATACATAAAACGTAAAGCATATTTTTTCTCTCCTCCATGTGAAATGACTCAAATGACCATGTCGACTCAAACTGTGTTCAAATTCCAGTAAATTTGAAGAGGGAACAAAAAACTGTACACCTTGAATAAAAAAGGTGGAGACTATAATTAAGGGAAGATAGTAAACAAAACATTTTTTTTCTAAAAAATGACCATTCTCATTAGAATCGATTGAAAATTGAATATAAAAACTGTCTAGCCGCATCAACTCCGCTCCCATATAAAATGTGTTGTTGTTTTTTTTGTGATAATCATACATTATCTAGAGCAAAAATTGTGGTGTTATGTTGTGTGTGCTTCTCCACTCATTGTACAACATATATTCCTCATCATCCCCTCTTCTAAGATGTAAACAAAGGTAAAGTTCATCATCATCATAAATCAGACTAACTCGTTGTAATCAACTTCCCTTCATCATCATCATCATCATCATAATGATGAAGTGGTTTGGATTGATTCATCCTTGATCAACTTCCATTTCGTTCATCATGTGGCATGTGGGGCATGCCAATAAGACAAAAAATACACAATAAATATATTTTATTATAATTCCCCAGTGGAAATCAACAGCATGAAAATATCACACATTTTAAAAATAACACAAAAAATATTAAATAAATTGAAACAGAAGAACACACTACACATTTTCTTTCTACAAACACACAGAAATGCATCCCTGAACAATAACATGTGTTTGAAACGGACACGGTTCAACAAGATCCTAAAACATTGAGTGTATAATTATCCTGTCAGAACCCTTCCACATAATTTGCCTCCATTACACTCCGATTTGACACTTAACTACACATTTCACACACATACACACACTTTAATTTATATTCAGGATTACTGTGAAAAAAATATGTTCACTCCACGAGAGCGTGAGGTCCTGTATGATGCAAAAAAACACAAGTGTAATAATAAAACAAGGGTGTTAGTTGGGATTCTTAATGGATGAGGGTCATAATTATTTAACCCAATGATAAATGGAAGAACGCTCACCATCATTTTTGCACAAAATATGAGGATCCTGCATGTAAATAAAAAGAGGAAAATGGGTAGAGAACTAAGGCATGATCAAAAAGTGTTTCATCTTGTTCTTAATAATAAAATGTTGATTTTTAAAGACACAGGCCGTTGCTCACACACACACGCACAAAATAAGTGTGTTAATGTGTAATAGAAAAATAGAATACAAAAATCTGGATTATGCAAATATTATTTAACATTTTTGTGCGAACGTAGTATTTCGAATCCATTTTTATCCCCCGGATTGTTTTGTTGATAATGATGGACAACTGTACAAGAAAGAACAACACATAAAAATTTGTACAGTTATACACACGAAGGATTAGTTGGAATTTACTATTCTACTTCCTTTTCTTACTATGTATTATACGAACAATGGTTTTTTAATATAAAGTATGGGGTGTTGACTAGACAATTTGTTGAATCTCCATTTATTCTCCATGGATGAGAACTCTTGGGAATTAATGGCGATGGACGTCATCACTCAGCATTGAACTCGGAATCATATTTTCTTTTTGTCTTGAAATTATTGTGATGATTCCCTGTGTAAATATGTACACAGAGTGTGTGTTTGTGGAAGGGGAGTCGTGAGTAAATTATATTATTTCATGTCCATTTAATTGTACGGAATCTGTACTACAGTCTCGTTTGTACATATGAGAGACAAGGTGTGTGTATTTCCTCTGAAATGGAATTTCAATTGTTTTTGTCTTCCCAATGACCTATTATGTATCATAACATTATAATATAATACACTGCATACAATCACTTTGTATTCCTCCCTGGCTACTCAAACCACTACTTACAAACACACAAAATGAAATGGGAAACAACAACAACAAAATTTAAAACTAAAGAAGCATTTAAGTAAGAGGAATTGAAAGTGAGAGCAGTTCTCTTGAACAAGTCTCAACTTAATCAAAATTAATTTAACTGTATTATCATGAAGGGAGATCGAAATCCCAACACATTAACCTTGCTCTTTTGTATAATTTTGTCTTGTAAACTTCATTGTGTTTCAATTCCTTCCCTCTCTCACTCACTCAGTATTATAATAACAAATATATACTTAGAGGAATGAGTTATAGCAATGTGTATTTAGTTCCTATTATCCTCATATTTAACTGCATGTATATACGTAGAAATATGGAAGGCTGCCTTTTGACTACACTTTGATTTTTCATTGGAATTATTCATTATGTATTTTTCTTGAACATTTTTTTCCGTATACAGTCAATTTGTAAGTTGTTCCTGTAATGCTGTAAAACCTCAGTCACTCTGCTCTGTATTCTAAAATAATTAAAAATAATCTGAAAGGTAGGCCGCAAAAATGTAAGGAGCAAAACACACACACACACATGTGTGTGTGTGTGATATACTTACGACTTACACGTAGAAAAACCTATGACCTCTAAAACATGAGCATTTACCTTTTTTGCGATTAGTTGAATAAAGACAACAATAACAAATAGTATAATTACACAACAACAACAAAGATTTTAATGAAAAATTTCATCGACAATTATATTTTTTAACACAAAAAAGATTTTATGTTTCCGTATTTTAACCCTCAATCTTCTCCTTTCCCACTCTGGAACAATAGAATTTCTATTATAGGAATGAAGAAAAGTAGACTTTGTTGATGGTTGTAAAGATAGACCACAGGAATATTCATTGTTCCAAAATTTTCATCAATAATTATGTCAATGATGGTACAAAAAAAGGTTTAATTCGAATCATGGAAATGTAGATTGTTTCCAGGATTAAATTTGTAAAAAATTACACTGTGTAATTTATGTAGAATGAAGGAAATCAACTGATGATGAATCTCAATTTGTAATTGGATTTACTTGTGTATGTACTCCTCATGTACAATTATTTCCTATATTTCATTACTTGGAGTTCCTACAAGTACACAAAGTCTGTACTAATATTATCTAATATTTATTATTGTACAAGGGAGGAAATGAAAATGAAGAAAATGACACGTAAGACACACACTCGTCTCATCGACCAGTCAAAAATACAGGAAGGAACATGAAGGAAATTGTTAGTCACGTGTTTGTGAGAGAACATTGTTCTTATATTTACTACATCGTAGTTCAGTCATCACGAGGACTTAAATGGCTGAGAGGAATGAGTAAAGACTCCTTGAAAATTATGACTGTAATGACAAAGTTATCGTGAACAGTCCAAGTCAATTTAAGTAGACGCAAGTTGTGACTCACAACCTGTCACAATTTTCCTACCACACGAGGAGAGAACAATGCCTAGTACTAAGGAGGACTGTCCCCAGTCATTCCACATTTTTTTATGAACAGTCTCCGTCGTCAACGTCAACTGTGGACGTGACCAATTGTTCCCCTGACACGCCACATTGACGATGAGTTCCGATTTTTGTCCCTGGCGATCCTTCCTTGTTTTCCTCAAATTCTGTGAATTTCCTTACACACCTAGTAAGGTGTACTACTGACAAACTTAATTGACAAAATTTTCCCACTTTCCTAACCCCTCATCAATTCTCTCTTTACAATTTCTGTTTTTTACTCCAAAATATGAACCTTTTTCGAATCTAATCATAATGGGACAGGTGATGATGACTCAGAAAAACTAATTACCCTCAAATTTATCTTGTCAGTTGATCAACCTTGAAATACAAAGACACAGAATTTCCTCTTATATAATTACTGCGTACTCAGACCAGGCCATGCCAGTCCAGGACAATGTACTCATGTACTCAGACAGAACGGAGAAAATATTGTTGGAAATTACATAAAACACAATGTACTGCCTTAACCTTATAAACGTTTCATATCCACAGGTACACACACACACAAAATACACACAAGTCAAGGTGACGACAATTTTGAGGACGTTACCTGAGAATAATCAAAGGAGGACAGATTTTTGGGACTAAAATTCCCATCGTAAACGACACACACACAAATATATAAACTGTGAGGTATGGAGAATTTACCTCTCTCTAAATGTGTGTCCGTCATTTTGTTGTGTATTATGAATGAGTAATTAAAGACGCTTTCGTAATTACACACGCAGTGCGGGAGGAGGAGGGGGCGTCAAAAAAAGAGAGAAAAAAACACATTTGTTTGGATTTTCATCAGTGTGACCACACACAAAACTTTTATAGTTCTTGGCCATTGTCTTGGCTTGGGTTTTTCCATAATTCAGGATGAAGGTAAAGGCGAAACGGACACAGAAAGGGAATAATGACACGGATGACTCGCACAGTTGACGAAACCACATTACAACTTTTACTGTGTAAGTGTGTGTGTTCGACGTGTGTGTGTACTGTAGAGAGAGAGAGACTCATATCCGTGTCACCCCTTCTTTTGTCATCTCTTTGAACAATAAGAAAATTGCGACAATCATTTTCCTTCACCTCACATCCGTCTCAACGTCATTTGATCATCCCAATCATCTTAAAAATATTACATACAATATCATATTGAACCACCATCTACATTTAGAAATTTCCACTTTAACATCTTCATTATGCTAAAAATGTTTCTACGGACACTCTTCCAATTGTGGACCGAGTGTGTAGAATTGACTTAAATTGATGAATGCAGTGTGACACTACCAGAAAAAATAGTCAATTGAAATTTTTACTCCTTCCTCTCCACTCCATTTTATGTATATTTGAGAGAGGTGTAAACTGTCAATTAAGGGAGCAAGCATGACACATGTACAATTTAATTGTGATTGTTTTTATTACACAATGACACTATTAATTGTGATTAGTACACAAATTTCTTCATCATCACGCCAGTCGGCTATCCTTAATTTGTCTTTGCTCCTTGTTTAGTCTTTTGTGGTCAAGAAGGATCGTTCTACATTTTTATTTTGAAAGAAGAAGAGAAAAAATGAGTTCTTCCTGACCATGTGGAAATAATATATTTTTTTATTTAATGGTGGAGGTTGGGAAGATGCACAAAAACTGCATAATAATAATATGGTAAGAGAGTGATGAGTCTTAAACTGTCTGCGTCTACCACTAAATATTTTATCAAGGGTGAATGTAATTTTACTATTATAAAGAATTAGAGGGGATGATCTACTTAATCAATGCGAAACTTGAGAAGATTGAACAAACAAGATTAGGACGTCCATGCTTCCACACACACAATCACACGTACACCTACTTTACTTGTGTACATCTACACACACACACACACACACTTTTATTATGATTGCGAGAACCCGTCTGCAATTCCTTTATATCTAAAAATGTGACCCCCCTTCTAACTATACTAAATGAGTGATAATTTAATTTACTTATTTTACTTTACCCTTTACCTATGAACCATTAAATGGCTCCATCACCTTACATACTTTTCCTCCTGGAAAGTACACACATCACAACAGCAGCAAAGGAAAAAAGGGAATTGAATTTATATTTTTTTCCTTATTCCAAAATAGCAAATCAAGAGAGATGACAGGGCGAGATAAAATGTAATTATTTTATTGTGAACAATCTAATCTCATTTTTATCCTCCTCCTCTTCTCTAATTCAACTCAAGAAGACTATGTACTCGGTGGCCACGGCAGTATAATTAAATGTTACACTCGCACTCACGTACACGCCACACTGCCTCCCCTTTTCCTCAAATCTACAACACACGGCTGCCTTTGTTTCTATCATTATTAACTTGACCGTCTCAATCCTCACAATAATATAACATAACAAAAAAAATTTGTAATGATACACTGAGGAATCAAAGGAAAAAGAAGACGGCGAGGAGTTATGTTGGTAACCTTAAAAACTTATCAAATCTTAATAATTAAAGTGTGCTAAATTCCCAATAAATCCCCCCATCTCCCTTTCCCACTCATGTTCTTCTCTTTTAATTCTTAAAATACTTAACAATATTAAATATGATTAGGATGCTCCCTTCTGAGTTCTCATTGACCATTCAGATAATCATGTACAAAAATTGCGGAGCAGAAAAATGTGAAGACCCCTTCTCCTCTCAGATTCTTTAACTTTTTTTTAATCTCAGACAAAATGTTACGACTTTGATGATTTGATGAGGATTTGTGTCTATAATTTTGAGACTTTATGAACCATAACTAATTTTTATTGTCCATCCTTTGACACAGATTGGGCGTCTATCAAATTTTTCCTCTGTTTTCTATTTCAATTCAAAATTAATTAACTAGTCCTCAATCATATCACTGCACATCATCGTTCGTCAATGTACCATTTTTCAATTTTGAACGTGTGTGAGTGAAAAATTAAGACAAAATTGAAATTATTCCCAATTATCATCAATCTGTAAATTTGGTAAACTGGATCATTATCACTGATGTATGTGTGTTCTTGTAAACACGTTCACAAATTTAATTCAAGCATCTAGGTGCCATTTGTGCCATTCCATTTCAACAATTTGAGCCATTCTTGATTTACAAATGTGTACAAGAGTGAAAAGAAATGTGCGAAAGGTGTAAATGATCTCTCTCTCGAGAGAGAGTTTATTGACTTGTGTGTGTGTGTGTCTCTCTTCATCCTTCCATTGCAATTTTATCATTGCATTTAATTGTAGAAACACCTTTTTTTCTACAACAGTAACAACATTAACATTCTACCTTAATCCTAATCCTTTAATGATACGGTCAAAAATAATTTTTTGCCATGTCATTGACTCCCCCATTATGCATTTACCTTGAATGACAGTTGACATTATTTTTTGAAAGGGCCAAGACCGATCCCACACACACACACGTGGAAAGACTTTTTCGTTCTGAAGAAATGGTGACTGCAGAGGGTGAAATTAAATATTCATTTAAAATTCATTAATTCTGGTAATTGAATTCACATTAATGATTTAATCCCTGTTTTACATTGATCAATTTTCTCACGAGAGGAGGGGGAACAAAACTGCAATAGCCAAACACCTACGGTGTGTGTGTGTCGTGTGTGTGTGTGTAGAGAAAGAGAGTCACATTTAGAGACAAAAGAAATAAAAATTCATTTCACTGCCATGCCATTGCAGTGAAATAAAATGCAATAAAAATGTCCACTAAAGTCAACTCGACAGTTTTTTTCTCTCACTCTTGAATGTCGAGAGGAACATTAAAAAAGTCAAAGGATTTTTGCACAGTTTTAACTTTTGGAGACGGCGGAGAAGGTGCGAATTATGACAAGAAAACAAACTTCTTTTTTTGTCTGTCTTGCCCTAATTTTATCATACATGTCATTAAACCAAACGAGATATGTACATTCCATTGTGACGTGTTGTGTTGGCCCTACTTTGTCATGCACAGAACGACGTATTTATATAAAAAGAATAAATTGACCACTTTAGCCATGTGTGTTCTGTACATGCAAAAACACTCACACAGTCTACTACATATTTAAGTACAGACAAACTGTGGAGGTACAAACAAACAACGGATTTTCTTCTCACATTCTTACCATGCAAATTCTTATACCTCATACTGTGTACCTACTCTTTGGCCAATTGTACAATATTGTAAGTTTTTCTTTCAGTCGCTGTACATAAATAAAAAGAAAAAAGAAAATGAAATGCAGGATAAATATTTAAGAAAGAATTCTCATCGTTCCCCAGTTTGGAATAAAAAAGAGAAAATCATAGCGAAGGGAAATGGGATAATGACAAGATCATTTTTCTTGGAATGGAATTACAATGAAAGAGTAAATTGAAATAATATTTTTATATCATCTTTAAATTCCACCAGAAAAAGTCGTAATAGGATAATTGAATTAGATTAGATGAGAGAGAAAATTTTGTCAGTGATTTAAATTTGTGTCATGCATCAAATGATAAAATGCAGTACAAAATTGGAACGATTTCTTCCAGTCACAACGCAACAAATTATCAAATATACTTTTGCAAACCCTGTGAATGGATTTGCACTCATACGGAAAGTACATACCTTAATTTGCATACCAAGGATGATCTGCGGTTGGTTTTTCTTCTGTGTCACACACAGTGTGTGTGGTTTTCGAATCTGAATTAAATCAAGTGAAATAAAAAATAATTCCCTGTTTACCTAAATTCCTAATTAACTAAACATCTTCGTAGTACAACTTTCGCAGACATAAAACTGTCAAAGATGTGAAGAATTTCATAAAGTCAAGAGAATCTCCCTTTCGTAAGAAATGTGTATGGCTGCGAATCAACCTTCAATTTTAATTTTGTTCTGAATAAGGACTTACTGGGTACATCTTAATCAAAAACAGGTACATGTAAGGGATTGAAAGAGAGGAAGAATCTTTGTTATTCATTTTGGTTTGAGTATTAAGATGGATCTTGATTTCATTCCAGTTCACTCGGTCAAATCACATCCTCTCAACTAAATTTAAGATCAATGAAAAAACATTCCACAGTGGACTACAACTGTGTATGTACTTACTATACAAGGATGAAGAACATTTAATACTAGTTTAACATTTGATAAATGTGATTCTATTTTCTCCCCTGTCTTCACTCTTCATGTGTTGAAAGTCTTGTATACTTATGATTTTCTTCTCTCTCTTCCTCTCTCTCTGTGATGTTTGTGTGTGTCTCATGTGCATGGGTGCATGAGAATTTAATAAGCTTCATTGTTCCATACTTAACTATTTAATATCATCATCGTTCTTTTAAATAGATGTAGGTATGTAGAGAGGAGAGAGATGTGTTCACTTTTGTCCCTCTTCTCTCTCTCTCTACTAATCGCTGTGTAGTTGGCTTGTAAAATGCGGATTTTCTTTTGAGAGATCCTGCTGAGACATGAATACCTGCATTCATTTCACACAGATAAGGGAATCATCTTTAGAATCTATTTATAATAAAGAAAAGATGGACGTGAGCAGTCTAATCAAGTTGCCATTGACCACATGGTGGGCGAGAGGATATTAAAAAAAGGAACAATGTCATCATCAAGATTCTCTCACTCTCTTGTGAGAGAGCACATACTTAATTGGCTGTTCTCCCCCTTTTCTGTTTGTAATTCAGGTGAATGATTCATGTTTACTATACCGACTTTTTTGATTATCTATCGCAGGAGAGGATCAGTGTAACATTATTTGACACGAGTCAAAAACCGACCATTAGAAAAAAAACAAAGACATAATCATAAACACGCACGCACGCAAAAAAGTTTTTAAATTCAACATGTGTAACCTCATTAATGTAATATTAAATAAAAATAGATTATTAAATCATTTTTCATCCATCGTTCCTGTTTACACAAACGTCCAAACGTCTTAATTCACCTCGAACTTGAACGTCATAGTTCACACTTGGGCCTGTCATGCAAGCCACGAAGAAGAGAGAGATTTTTTCTTATTGGACGATTTCGAATTAATTTTAATTTTTTTTTGGATTTTTCTTTGCGACTGAGGTAAAATTGGAAAGTCATTATTATTAGCTCACACTTTAGGTCAAAAACACTACATAATGACTGGAGTGCAGTGATTCAAGACATTTTGAGATGGAGGGGTGTGGATTTTGATTTTTTTCTCGTCTTCTCCTTTATCAAGATCTGAATTGGAAACCATGAAATGTACATACCATACTTTTCTCTCACAAACAAAAGATATTAAATTCTATTTATACATTAGAAACAATTATGAGTCTGGAATTAATAATAATACACAAAGTAAAGTTAATAAAAGCATGACTCCTCAGCTCACACTTTGAGATGTGATTGTTTTTATGAGTTATTTTATAAATTAAAAAAAAGATGCTATGTGGATTCGTATTGATAGAACAAGCCTTCTCTCTGATTTATTTTTACGAGGATCAGAAAATTAAAAGAAAACTTTTGGTCACGTACCTCCATTTAGCTACTATATAGTACGCTTTTACATTGCAGAGATTGAGATGTCCATTTTTAAAAGTGAACTCATACACACAAATGAAGGTAAGACATCAAAACCTCTGATTGAAACACACACGTTGTATAGACACACGTTGGGATGAGATAAAGAGTCTACAACATGTTTTCCTAATTTTCCAACTGACCAATTTTACAATAGTATTCCTTGATAACAGAGGTGTGTTTTACGTGCGTGTGTAGTCGTAACACACATTGTGAGCACATACAATGCTAAATGTAGCAGAAAAATTTGGCAGGATGTCAGGGCTTTAAGTAAGAAAAATCTTCAAATCTTGTCCATCTCTTTCGTGTCTGTCCCTCCCTCCTGGTCGTTAATTCTAGTAATTATGAATTTAGAATCATGTTGGGTTGTCACCATTAGTGCATCAATTTCTACAGCTCTCTAAGTTAGTTATTTTTGTCAAAATGCCAATTCGTAATGTTCATACTAAATGGAATAAAATTTCTCTCTCAAAAATTCCACCATAGACCACCAAAAATAAAGCCAACAATTAATAAAGAGTCTGATGTGTCTTAAATTAATTATGAAGATCGTGTCTCCGACTCTTGTCTTTGTTTGCAAGAAACTACAATTTTCTCTCTCTCTCACACACACACACATTTTAAACATTTCGGGAGAGAGATTAATCCTGGTAGATAAATTAAAAGTTTGATATAATTGCTACACACTTCCTACTGTGCGTGTGTGCGTGTGTGTGTGTGTGGGAGTTTATTATTATTTTTATTGTTCACCGTGTTTGACATCCAAGTTTCACTTTCAGCTCATTTGTTTGTGTGTGTGTGTGTGTTGCGACAGTCTCTGTTTGGGACTGACTGGGAAGGAGTACAAAACGTTTATTTGTAATTTATTATGTTACTTTTACTTGATAGCCCTTCAAGACTGGATTTACAAAATGAAATGGTAAGACATGTCACTGTAACATGATTATTAATTCTCAAAAACTTACTTGCCCATTCACTCTCACTCTCTCTCCCTCACACACACAAACACATTCAAAATTGTGGACAAATTGATTCCTCTATACTTAAGTTGGGACATACACAAGGAGAAAAATAACATTTGTATTATCACACTCCCTTCTAATTTCTGCAATTTAGCTAAACTGACAACTCACACTCCACACCATCACCACCACCACCACTTTGACAATGACAGTGAATTACCGTCACTTTTACTCCAAATCCCCCTCCTATTTTAATGAACCCACCATTGTCACCAACTTTGTCTTTTCCTGTCATCGTCATCCTCAACTTTTCTGTCAACAAAACAAAACAAAACATTACAATGATCCACACGTCGTCCTCCGTCATTTTCTCTTCTAAATCCCTCTTTTGTTACTTTACCTGTGAGCAAATCCTTGCTTTGAGTCAGAAACAACATTTCCTACAAATGCATCTCATTTTGTCACCATATTGCACTCTGACAGAAATTCATGTCTTTGACCTTAAACAACATATCGGTATGTACGACAAGCATTTTGGCTAATTATCCTCCCACCCCAATTGATGTAAACTGTGTAAACACACACACAAACACACACGGAAAATTAACACACTTTCAAAGGGCCCTCATTAGTTCAATCAGTATTTTATTCAACTCTTTTTTTTCTCCTCCTCAAGGAAGATCCTATGCGACATTATCTTTGTAGAGAGAGACAGAGAGAGAGAAGAAAAAATGAAGACATTTAAAATTAAGTGCAGCCAAGTAGAAAGAAAAACTTTCCTCAATTTTCCATCGACTGCCATGCCAGTTGTCGTCGTCGTCGTCAGACTTTGTCGCTCTTTCCCATTTTATTGTCATAATCATGGTTTTTGTGAGGGGTGAGAGACGTTGTCATTGTCTCTTCTTTCAAAGTAAAGAAGATGAGGTATAATATTTTGACAAGAAACTGGATACTGTGAAAAAAAAGAGATGTAGATGAAGAAAGTCTTTTTTAAAAATATGTACAAGAATGTACAGATGCGTCTCAATCTACCGACGACGACAACTTTATTATTATTATTCGTTCTGCCTGGCCAGAACACACTTGGAAAAATCCACCTACTTTTCCCTTCCACACACACACACACTAACACTCTCCTTTACACACACTGCCTCTGCTCCTACACAGGTAAGGATTAAAAATAAAATATTTTGTAAAAATGATAATAATAATAGTAACTACTGAAAATCCACTCGGCTTCTCTTCGCTCACGCACATTGACACAAATCTTGGTCAAATCATTCAAATGGCAAAAGATATATATATATAGTATAAGAGAGAGAGAGATGCTTCGTTTGGTCTTCTACGGTTGTGGTCTTTGGATTTATAACTTCTCAACATCAACTTGTTGATAAGATGGTGGAGAATGATATTGTCATTTTACACTTTTTCTTCAACCCTTCTTTTTTGAGAGGAGGAGGAGAGAGAAGGTTTGTTGTAGTGGTCGTCCGTGTTGCCTGACTAACTGGAGACAATAATTATAAATCATGATCTGAGTTGGAGATGAACTACTGCTGCAAAGGGATTTGTGTACATTTTGATTTATTTCTTCATCCTACATTTCTAGACAAAAAGTTGAGATGAAGGTAAATAATAATTGAAAAAGTGTGGAAAATTTTGATCAACTGTCTGTGTGATAATGTGCCCACATTATTTGTGTGTATTCTTTTCTCTCCGAGAGTTAAATAAGCACTAGACACACACATGGATGGATACAAGAGAGTGTACAAGAGGGTGAGAAATATGTGGGATTGTAGGGTACAAGTCCAAATGAATAAATAATATTTTAGTGAAGTAAAACTGCAACTATCCGTCTCTCCTTTAAAATATTCCCCCCCCCCCCACCCATTTTTTCTCT